>CM046880.1:245128172-245345151 GCA_025667525.1 Glebionis coronaria | reverse complement strand
TGTAAATATATATATATACATATATATATATATATAAATATATATATGTATATATATATATATATATGTATATATATATATATATATATATATATATATATATATATATATATATATATATATATATATATATATATATATATATATATATATATATATATATATATATATATATATATATATATATATATATATATATATATATATATATATATATATGTATATATATCCGTCTATATGATAACCCTTATCAAAGCAAACCATGCCACATCTAAGTATTTCAAAGCAAAGATAAACACAAGTACTGAATAATTCCAACGAAACCTAAGTTCTGAATAATTTACAAATCCCAATTTCTGAATAATCTACAACACCATAGTTCTGAATTATCAGAAAACCCAAGTTCTGAATGTTTCATTTATACCCAGATTCGGAATAAAATTACCCCAAGAGTCAGAAAAATAATCCCTAGATTCGGAAAAAATAAATTACCCCTAGGTTCGGAATACTAATGTTTACACTTGGATTCGGAATGTTTATTAACACTTGAATTTGGAATTTTTGTAACACTTGGATTCAGAATGTTTGTCACACTTGAATTCGGAATGTTTGCAACATTTGGATTCGGAATAAAAGTGATACGTCGATTCAGAATAAGAGATAAATTTCATTTCGGAATACTAATGAACCCTCGATTCGGAATAATTTTTATAACCTAGATTTGGAATAGTTCAAAACCTTGGATTCGGAATATTTTTCTAACTTGAATCCGGAATATTTTTCTAACTTGGTTCCGGAATAATTCGAAACCTTGGATTCGAAATATTTCTAATCTTGGATTCGGAATATTTTTCTAAACTATGATTCGGAATAATTTGTAACTTTTGGTTCGGAATAATTTGTCTTTTGGATAAAAACGAGTCTAGGTATTCTAAGGCCACAATCAAGTCTAATGAATGTTTTTAGAAAACACTAAGGTATACCCTGTTTTTGTAACCCCTAATCAACCGAAACACCCTTATCAATTCATCTTTTCGAGACTAACAAATATAAAAACCCTAATTAATTAATTTCGTTCATAGGTTAAAACTTAGGGCACGAAAAGTTAATTAAAAGAGATGGGTAAGTTAAAAATCGAAAGATGAACATAATTTATTTAATACCTATGATTGATATTATCAGATGTGAGACTTGTGAAGCTTTTGCTAGAATCAACAATGGAGGCAATTTGGAGAAAAAATGTGTGTATGTGTACAGTGAAAAGAAACGGAGGTGTGTGGGGGGGGGGGGAGGGGGGCTAGTGTAATTGACTTGGTCAAAATATACCATAAATTGCATTTTAGTCCCCCCGATTAGACTAATGTTCATTTTGGTTTTAATTAAATGTTTAATAACGCCTATTAATTCCCTTAACTCTTAAACACAACTAACACACTTAAACCATAATCTCCTAATGATAACTCAAAATCAAAATCAACGCTCATGAAGGTCTACAACAAATACCAATATCCAATGGCACGAAAAATTCACAACATAGAACATGAAACCGTTTTAGTTTTCTGAAGAAACTTGAAGACATATTTTTTATAACAAAGACGATTTGATATTTTCTACCCCTTGGAAAATGACCCGTTTTCTATTTAAAGAGCTATAGTCGTTGTTTAAAGAGTCAAATGCCTATGAAGACATTTTCTGTTTAATGTTTTGAAGAAACGACTTTGATGGCAATAAGATTTATCTTATTTTAACAAATAAATACACTAAAACAAACACTAATTTGTGTTAGACCAAGTTATAAAGTAAACTTGATCCCTTGTATGATCATAAAGTAAACCATACCCAATAAAATTAATTCCCATTGTGAGCCAACGTTTATCGAAGAAATACGTGACTTTAATGCGAAAAGCGGGTTGCAGTCTGAAATAACTACAAGCCATATGGGCATGTTTTAACATATTTACAACTTTTATACAAACTCTATTTATGGCGCCATGTCAATTTTAATCGACATTTCTAAGGCCGTAAATATTATCCTACTAAATGACATGCCCTTTTTGAAACTGAAAATATTTTTGGATTTTGTTGATTTTATAATTTTTATGGTTTTTGTAGGTTTTATATTTATGTATTTTTCTTTTTGGTAGTTTAAATATACAAAGTATATACATGATCACAATAAAAGGATACTCGAGAATAGTTTACCAATATTATTCTGCAGTTTCTTCTGCCAACTACTGAAGAGTCGTCGGTGAGAATGATTTCATGCCCAGCTTGTCGATCAAAAACTCGATACATCCTCGATCTAAAGCCTTTGTAAAACTATCCGCCAGCTGATACTCAGTGTTGACAAAATGCAGCTCTATTACTCCGTTTTCCACTTGCTCTTTGATAAAATGGTAGCGCATGTCAATATGCTTCGACCAGGAGTGTTGAACATAGTTGCAGCAAAGGGCAATGGCGCTTTTGTTGTCGCAGGGTATTTTGTTGAATCCAAGACCGTACTCAGTCAGTTGTGATCTAATCCAAAGAACTTGAGCACAACATTCGGACATAGCAATGTATTCTGCCTCCGTACTTGATATTGCATCGCTTTTCTGCCTTTTGGAGGCCCAACTAATCAATCGATCTCCAAGTAGTTGCACACTTCCAAATGTTTCTACGTCTAGTATCTTGACACCCCGCGTGATCCGCATCTGCATATGATATTAGTGCAATAGAGGAGTCTTTCAGATACCATAGACCACGATGAAGTGTTCCTTTAAGGTAACGGAAGATCCTTTTCACAACATGTAAGTGTTTTTCGGTAGGCCGATCATGATACCGGGCACACATGCATATAGAAAATTGTAAATCAGGCCTGCTAGCAGTCAGATAGAGAAGGGTACCGATCATTCCACGGTAAAGTTTCGGATCGACTCCAATCCCATCTCTATCTTCATCTAACTTGGATATCTCCACCATTAGAGTATCCACGGGGTCACAATTTTCAAAATGATACTTTTTCAAAGATTCAAGAGAATATTTGGATTGATTAATGATGATGCATCTGGGATTCTAAGAAATTTATAACCCTAATAAAAATTATATTTTCCCCATCATTGACATCTTAAAACGTGTGGACATAAATTTCTCAAAATGATCATACAATTCTTAGGTACTGACAGCAAATATAATATCATTAACATAAATTTGTACCAGTATCATGTCGTTGCCTTCCTTGAGAATGAATTATGTCAGGTTCACTTTGCCTTTGGAGAAGCCATTCGAGATGAGATATGATGATAGGAGATCGTACCACGCGCATGGAGCTTGTTTCAACCCATAAAGAGCCTTCTTGAGCTTGTACATATGATTAGGGTACTCCGAGTTCACAAATCAATTCGGCTAGCTTACATAGACTTCTTCCCTTAATTCACCATTAAGAAATTCCGTCTTAACATCCGTTTGGTAGAGGATCATGTTCATGTGAGCATCATAAGCAAGGAATAGTCTAATTACCTCCAATCTTGAAACGGGAGAAAAGGATTCTTCAAAGTCAATACCCAATGCTTGTTTGTAACCTCGAGCAACAAATCTAGCCTTGTTTTTTAAAATTCCAGCCATCTCATCGAGTTTGACCTTATATACCCACAACAAAGTAAGAATTTTAACATTGTCGGGTAAAGGAACTAATTCCCATACTTCAAGTCTTTTGAATTCATTAAGTTCCTCTTGCATGGCTTCAATCCAAGATGATTATGTCATTTCTTTTTGCCATGTTTTAGGTTCAATCTCGGAGAGAAATGCATCAAAGTAGCAATATAATGCGTGCTCTTGTAGTTGATGGCGTGTAGAAACTGGTCTTTGAATGTCACCAATGATATTTCATATTGGGTGATCCTTTGTCCACTTAGTGTTGTGACTTTCAATCCGTGGTGGTCTGGATTAAACGGATGTAGGAGCTTCCTCTGAGGTAAATGCCCCGTTAGGGCCAGGTATCGGTAAACCAAAGTATGGAAGCTCTTGTATGTGATAAATTCCAAATCTTGATCATGGTTATCCTCTTCAACATCATCAGGAACGAGTGGGGGTGTAGATTCAGGGGTAGTTTTAGAATTGTTTGGGGGATGGTACATCTTGTTCAATGGTGATTTTAGATGTATCAGATTGAGCTCCATTATCTTGAGCAACAACTTTGAGAGTCGGAGCTATCACTACAGGTTCTTGATTATCATCGATGGGAGGATCTAAGAATTCATCAAACATAGGTTCATATAATCTCATCCCACTCGGGCGTTGTTGGTGGTGTAAATGATGTAGAAGTAGGATTGTTGGGAACTAATCCGGAACTAATAGTACCGGTTCCCATCTTGTTGTTCCCATTCAATCCATAACATAAGATTTAGAAGAGATATTTAGAGAGAGAAAGAGAAGAAAAGTAGAGAGAGAAACAAGAGAGAATTTGGAAGGTTTATGTTTACTAGAGAGAGAAAGTAAAATGAACCAACACCCTCTTCCACACATGGAAGAGGGTTTATATACCCTTGGCCTTTTGGGTCGTGGGCTTTGTTTCCTTGGGCCGGGCTTGGCTTTGCTTTGGGCTTACGCCCCTAACTTGTACAATATTAGCTTATAGTCCAAGCCCGGTTTTCCCGACTAACCTATTACAATACAAGACCTTTTAACGTCTAAGATGACCTATTACATTCTTGTTCGGCTATATAAAATATAGGGCTAACAATCTCCCCCAATGTATCGGTCATCTTAAAAAGCTTAAAAAGCATAAGATGATTGAGTGAATACATTCTTGTAGAGGAGATTTCTTGCTTTGGTCTTGTATCTTGGTCTTGATCTTGTTTGTAACAGGTTTGTTCCTTCATGCTTTGGTGATCTTTATCTTGAGCCTTTGTCATTTGACTTTGAGTGCTTGAGATCTTCATCTGTACTCCTTGTGACTAAGATGACCTATTACATTCTTACATTCTTAGGTATATTGATTATCGCCATCTTGTGCTCTTGTGACTTCTGAATCGACATCGGTATCACAACTACGCCACCTTCTTGATATGCAGCAACATATATAGACACGGATAAAATGGCTTTGAACATTTCATCCTAACTCGGTAGCGTTTTACCTCCGGTCGGTGAAGACCATTAGACGGTATTAAATACCGTACCTGTGATCAGGTAGATTCGATTAAGAACCTCCTTGACAGGGTTTCCCGGCGGTAGTAGCCAGTTCTCTTTACTCGACCGTTTCAAAGCAGACTGCGAACGTAAAGAGTGAATCATAAGGATAAATTATCCGTCTGATTAGAGTCGTCAATTCAGATTTCCTGGAACAAGTTTGATTCTAAAAGAATCGCACCATTGTTGCTTTCCAGTTTGTCACAAGCTTGATTCATAGAGAATCTTGCGAGTTACCTACCGCAATGCTGTTTGATGTTGACACTGGAAGGATTTCCATTCGTCACTGTGAACACTAATGAGTGTCACTCTGAATGTTCTGGCAAGATCACATGGATTTTGCGAAGAAACCTGGAATCAAGTTTGAATCAATTAAGAATCCAAACTTAGTTGCTTTCCAGTTCTCACAAGTTTGATTCGTGTAGAATCGCACAAGTTACCTACCATGAGCTTGTTTGATGCTGGCTCAAGCAGGATTTCCATCTTCATTGTGAATCGTATCACTCAGATGTTCTGGCAATATCACAAGGATAATGCGTAGGACTCGATTGTGTCCTAATGAGATGATAAATTGATCTCGTTTGGCTCTAGACTCAATAAGTGCATTTTTGGTAATCGGAGGCTGGAGCAGACTGCCACCTTTTCAATATTAACTGACTCGGAGTGAGAAAGTCAATAGATACGTGTTGATCTCCGTGACAATGAGACAAGTTTCTTTTGAGAGAAACTCGAATGGCTGGGGAAGGGTTGTGCATCGCATCACTTGGTCCATGACACTTGTCTTCAAAAGATGTGTTAACCCGGTTTCTACCTAAGTTGCATAGAATATTCAACTCCTTCAATGCTTACCAATACGTCATCATTAGCACCTTGTTGTGATTGTTCTAGTGCTAACTTAAGTAATTGGTCCGCATTCAGCTTCATTCCACTCCATCTTTCCTAAGGACAACTATTTCTAGCTATGGAATGTCCTTGGGTAGATCCCTCCGGTTCTGGTTGGATCATAGGACTTAGTTTCCTATCCTAAACCACCTTTTGACTCCATCGTTCCGTCGTAGATAGTAGGTTGTTTTGGGTATAGATCATAACCATAAACCATTGAAAACTATTCAAAGTGCTTGATAAAAATCAAAACTTTTAACACTTTGAAAGTTTTATCTTTTCGAAAAGCTCCCCCTACACACATGCATCGATATACGAAATAGTTTGGCATGTGAAGGAAAGAGTTGCACTTGAGTCTTTAAGATCACATGTTGCGATATATTACATTTTAATCACATTTTCTCCCCCTATCTCTAATATAAAAACATCATATTAGAGATACTAATTGATTAAAATATGACAATTTCTGAAAACCGATTGGGAGAGAAACATGTGTGCACGTATGAAGCATGGAACATTTTCAGTCTGGTCGCTCCCCCTCAACAATATATGTGTTTCTTGAGACAAAATTTGACAAAATTTTAGAAAAACGACACCACAAAATATGTTAAGGTACGAAGTTGAGATGCCTTTTCTGATATAATATATTACATTTGACAATTTCATATCATTTTCGGAATGTGTTGGATACATAAAATATGACAATTTTAGAGATGTACCCAACAACATTAAAAGGCTTGATTTTAAAACGCTCCCCCTTAAAAATTGATCAAAATAACATATGACAATTTTCAGATATAAAAACCACTTATGAGGAAGGGAGTGTTGAACATACAATTTTGAAAGATTTAGAAAAACCTTTTGAGAAATTCTTGAAAAATTGTGTTCAACGTTTTAAAATAATCAGGATAGAAGACTTCTCTTCTATTGCTTAGAGAAAGCGCACTGAAACGTACACTCCCCTTTCGGGTCCGTTTTTCATGAGCTCAAAACTTTGATTGTTTTGTGACTAGCTCATGACCGAGAAAAATAAATTTCCCGTTGTGAAGGATAAGATATCATCCGTGATAATCTTTCCTTAAGTTGAAGTTCGAGTTCTAAGTTTACATTTACTTAGAAATCATTTTTCATGAACTTAAAAACTTTGAATGTTTTTATGAGAAGCTCATGACCGAGAAATACGAATTTCTCGTTGAGGAGGATAAGTTATCGTCCGAGATAAACTTTCCTTAGTTGAGGTTCGAGTCCTAAGCTGTGATGTGCTTAGAAGTCATTATGAGAGAAAAATCAAGCAGCTTCATTTGCCAAAACCTCCAAGTCTTCGGGAGTCATATACTTCATACCAAGACGGCCAACGAGATACGCAAACCTATCTTTTGATAGAGCTTTTGTAAACAAGTCTGCCAGCTGGTACTCAGTTCTGACAAAGTATAATTCCACGATGCCGCGTTCCACTTGTTCCTTGATGAAGTGATATCTGACATCGATGTGCTTGGTGCGGGAATGCTGAACCGGATTGCAAGATATGGCTATGGCCGACTTTGAGTCACAATACATAGGTATTTTATCAAAGTGGAAGCCATAATCCGTGAGTTGAGTTCTCATCCAGAGGACTTGAGCACAACACGCGGATAGAGCCACATATTCTGCTTCAGCTGATGAGAGCGAAGTGCAATCCTGCTTCTTTGACGACCAGCTGACAAGCTTGTCTTCCCCTAGAAATTGTATGCTACCAGAAGTGCTTTTACGACTATCAAGACAACCTGCGTGATCAGAATCTGAAAAAGCCGTTAGATGAAAACCGGTTTCCCTCGGATACCAGAGTCCCATGTGAATGGTATTCTTAAGGTACCGAAAGATCCGTTTAACCTCTTTGAGGTGCTTTTGAGCAGGTCTGGCTTGATATCGTGCACAATAGCATGTGGCATGATGAATATCAGGCCTGCTGGCTGTAAGGTACATAAGTGACCCGATCATACTGCGATATCGCGTTTGATCTACGGGATATGAGTACAAGTCAGCGTCTAGGGATGTGGTTGATAATGGTGTACCCACGCGAGCACATGAGGTCATACCATGCTTTTTATGTATCTCTTGATCATACTTAGCTTGGTTAATGAAGATACCACGTGGGGATTGATGAATCTGGAGGCCAAATAAGAATTTTAGCTCCCCCATCATTGACATTTCAAATCTGCTGTGCATTAATTTTTCAAAACGTTTTGAAAGTTTTTGGTTCGTAGAACCAAAAATAATGTCATCAACATAAACTTGCACCAGCATTATGTCATCCCCATGTTTATTAGTAAAGAGAGTAGGATCAATAGAACCTTTGGAGAATCCTTTGGACACCAAGAAATTTGAAAGTTCTTCGTACCATGCCCTTGGAGCTTGTTTAAGTCCATATACAGCCTTTTTGAGACGATAGACTTTGTTAGGATGATGAGGATCGATGAATCCTTCCGGCTGATTCACATACACTTCTTCCTTCAAATGATCGTTGAGAAAAGCAGTTTTAATGTCCATCTGAAAAACCGTGAAGCCCTTATGTGCAGCATAAGCAAGGAATATCCTGACTGCTTCCAAACGAGCGACTGGAGCGAATGATTCATCGTAGTCTATGCCTTCTTGTTGACGGTATCCCTTAACTACAAGACGAGATTTGTTTTTGATGATGGTTTGTTCTTCATCCAGTTTGTTTTTCCAGATCCATTTGAAATCTAAAATTGACATTCCATAGGGTCGGTCAACAAGTTCCCAAACATTTAGGCGTTCAAACTGATGAATTTCGTCTTGCATTGATTCAATCCACGCATGATCAGTCATGGCTTGTTTGATGTTTGTAGGTACAGTTGAACTCACGGTGAGTGCATACATACACACATCGCCATCGGTTTTGAGTTGTCTGCGTGTTCGAACCGGTTGTGAAGGATTTCCAATGACTTGCTCCATGGATGATCACGTATCCAATGGTGAGTGGATGGATATGGTTGGTAGAATGTATGCATGTTGGACGGATCAACATGTTGACTAGAAGACTCTCCGACTTCGTATACCGGTGTACCGAACGGATTGATAAATTCTTCATCGTCAGGTTGTGCATCGACTGCTTGATTGTTGTTTCCTCCTTAAGCATTGACGGTTGATGACGTTGGTTGTATGACAGTTTCTTGAGTTTGTTGAGTATCCACTGGAATTGTCTCTTGAGCAACGGTTGCTGAAGTAGAGGCAGTTGTGTCTTGTTGATTTTGTTCAGGTGCATCAGCAGTATTGACAGCGGAAGGCTTTGACACAACTTGATTGTTTCCATAGTAATATTCATCAAACATAGGATCATATAAGTCAACCAACGCATTCATATGTGTCGTATCCGTCGAGTCTGCTGTAGGAGTACTTTGTTGACATTCTTGCACGGGACGTACACTGTTTTGTGTAGGTGCCATTGCTGGACATTGAGGTGCGGGACTTGAGCTGTTGTGATCAAGTACCATATGTGGCAATTCGTCAAAGTTCACATGAATTGTTTCGACAATGATCTTTGTACTCTTGTTATAGACCCGATATCTTTTCGACAATGTAGCATACCCCACAAAAATACATGCATCACGTTTTTCTTTCATCTTGTCGAGATTCTCACCGTCTTTAAGGATGTAGCATAGAGATCCAAATACGTGAAAGAATTTGACAGTAGGTTTCCTACCATTGATGATGTGGTAAGGTGTCTTTTCATGTCTAGGGATGACGAGAGAACGATTCTGAGTATAACAGGCAGTTGCAATTGCTTCAGCCCAGAAGAATAGCGGTAATTTTGAAGCAGAAAGCATTGTTCGAGCAGCCTCAACCAAAGTACGCTTCCGTCTTTCGACAACGCCGTTTTGTTCAGGAGTTCGAGCAATAGACGTTTGATGTTCGATGCCTTCTTCTTGAAAGTAAGATTGCAAGTTCTTGTTCAAAAATTCAGTACCCCTATCCGTTCTTACGGTTAAGACTTGAGCTTGAAGATTGCGTTGTATCATCTTGAGAAAGTTTTTGAGAACCTCTGGTGTTTCATCTTTGGACCTTAAGAAGAAAGTCCATGTGTATCTAGAGTAATCATCAACAATCACTAGAATATACTTTTTCCCGTTAATACTCTCTACACGCATGGGACCACATAAATCCATGTGTAGAAGTTCCAATCGTCCTTTTGAGCTTGGGGTAGTCTTTGTTTTGAAAGACTTCCGTTTTGCTTTCCCTAACTCACAAGAAGAACAAAGATGGTCTTTGACGAATTTCAACTTAGGAAGACCGGTCACAATATCATTCTTCGAAAGCAAGTTGATGGTGTCAAAGTTGAGATGTGACAATCGTTGATGCCATAACCATGCTTGAGATGATGACGCTTTAGCCATTAAGCAAATTGGATTTGTTGAAGATGTGTCTTGAAGAGTTACTGTGTAGAGATCAGAACCACGAGAACCTGTAAGAAGGTCATTCCCATCGTAGTCTCTAACATAGCAAGTAGATTTCCGAAAAGCCACTTCCAAATCCGCATCACAAAATTGACCAAACGAGAATAAATTGTGATTCAGTCCTTCGACGTAATAAACCCGTTTTATAGTGATATTCCCTTGAACCAAGTCTCCATATCCGAGTATCGGTGCAAATTGATCATTTCCAAACCGTACCGTACCCAGAAACTTCTCCACGAAGTTAATGAGAAGCTTGAGATTGCCCGTCATGTGCTTTGTGCACCCGGAGTCCATTATGAATAGGATGAGTTCGACGAGCTTTTCAATTGGCTCAGTATCAAAGATAGGTCCAGAAGTATCAGTAGTCTCTGGAAGCACTTCTTGAATCTTTGCCATGTACACATAATGTGCCTCTAGCTCTTGATCATCGGCTTCATCATCAGTGTCATCACGCCAGTCAACTTCATCTGCTGTGAGTGGAATTCATGCTTCTTCTTTCTTACACAGCAGCATCTTTTCCTTGTGATACCCTGAGTCCTTAACCCGTTTTGGCTTCTTGCATTCCCTAGCCATGTGCCCAAATCCCTTACAGTTGAAGCATTGAATCCCAGTCTTCTGCACAACCGGAGTGCCTACAGTATCTCTAGCCCCAACTTGATTTAGCATCCTCTGATTATCATACCTAGCATCACGATCATACCTAGGTGCATGATCAACTTCCTTATATCTAGCATTGGATGATGATCTGAGGTTGTTGTTGGTAGGTTTGTAGATCTTCTTATAAGTTGTGGTGAGTAAAGACATGAGTTCTTCAATCTTCTTGTCCCTTGAAGTTTGTTCATCATCACTGTCTCCATCTGACTCGGTGTCATACTTTGGAGGTGGAGTGGGGACAATTGCTTTTGCTTTGTGTTTAGCAGAAACTAGAGGTTTGGTGGATGAGCTTGATGACTTTGAGGAATGAGTAGGTGGTTGATGACGGGGAACGGGTTTTGTTGAAGTAGCAGCCACAAAAGCAATAGAATTAGCAGACCGTTCTGCCTTTTCAGCCCTTAGTTCATTCACTTCATTCTGATGTTGTTTCAAGATATCATAAAGTTTGTGGTAAGATATAGTCTTGATATCCTCCCTTTGTTTGACCAAAGTCACAAACCTTTGCCATTCCGGTTTGAGTTGAAGTAAGAACTGAACATTGGCATGATGATTGGAGATGGTGCATTGATTTCTGACAAGCTCATTCATCATTTTGTAGAATCTCGAGTAATATGAGTCAATGGATTCACCATCTTCAGATGTGAATTTTCCAAACTCCCAAAGTAGATTAGTCTCGAGATCTTGAACATTGATCGACTCACCTTGCTTCAATCGATGAATTGCATTCCACATTTTCATAGCATTAGGACATGCATCAACTGTGGAATAGATATCGTTATCAATTCCAGTGAGTATGAAGTTTACAGCATCAGCTTCAGCTTGGAGGAGTTTCTTTTTCTCAGCAGAACATGTGTCAAAATCCTCCATAGCTCGTATAGTTGATGAGGTACCATCCTCTGCCTGTGTGGTAATTGGTCTGAATTCAAAAACTGGAGGTGGATTTTCAAGGCAGTGACGAAGAGCAGTTCGGTTTTCTTTTCCGTCGAGAAATCTGAGAAAACGAGATCTCCATTGAACGTAGCAACCGGCAGTGAGCACAGGTGGATTACCGTTGCCACCTTGTTCCAAACGAATTTGATTAGCAGTTGCAATGTTGATGTTGTTGTTAGACATGACGAATACTTGTGAATGAATTGCAGATCTTAGTGGATTTGTTGTGATGATATGTGGTTAAAATTGAAATTCCGAAATTTCCAGAAAAAATTTTTTCTCAGTCCGACAATAAATTCCTCAGTCCGACAAAACGGTAGACCTAAAAAATTTGTAATCACCAAATTTTGAAAATGAGCTAGAAATGTCCTAAAACTAGTATGGAAAAAATTTGATTTTACTTGACGGAAAAATTTTAGCTCTTTTTTTTTTTTTTTTTATTTTTTTTTTTTTTTGATCTTCGTGTAAACGATATTCCGAAACTAGTCTAGATGGTGGCTAAGTCTAAAAATTACTCAAACAAAATTTAGTTAAACATGTCATCAGAAAGAGCTCTAATCGGAATGACCTAATCGGAATACCCCAATCGGAATGACCTAATCGGAATACCCCAATCGGAATGACCCAATCGGAATAACCCAATCGGAATAACCTTGTCGGAATGCAGATCGGAATTCCAATCGGAATGTTGTTGTCCAATCGGAATGATGCTACTGATCGGAATGCCACTGATCGGAATGCCAATCGGAATGTTGTTGTCCAATCGGAATGATGCTACTGATCGGAATGCCAATCGGAATATATAATCCCTTTTCCGATTACACCAATCGGAATATATCCCACTTTTCTCGGACAAAACTCAACCAATTCGTGATTTTAAGCCAAAAAATGATCAAAACACCCAAAAATTTTGTGTTTTTAGCCAAAGTAAATATACCAAATCTATACCACAACTATGTAGAAGATTCGTATCAAGAAAAAACCATAAAAAACACAAGAAAAATTTTGGGACGAGATATATAGATCAAAATGACCACAAAAAATCAAGAACACACCACACGAATCTTCAATCACCTATCCACTATAGGCTCTTGATACCAAATGTTGTTCCCATTCAATCCTTAACACAAGATTTAGAAGAGATATTTAGAGAGAGAAAGAGAAGAAAAGTAGAGAGAGAAACAAGAGAGAATTTGGAAGGTTTATGTTTACTAGAGAGAGAAAGTAAAATGAACCAACACCCTCTTCCACACATGGAAGAGGGTTTATATACCCTTGGCCTTTTGGGCCGTGGGCTTTGTTTCCTTGGGCCGGGCTTGGCTTTGCTTTGGGCTTACGCCCCTAACTTGTACAATATTAGCTTATAGTCCAAGCCCGGTTTTCCCGACTAACCTATTTCAATACAAGACCTTTTAACGTCTAAGATGACCTATTATATTCTTGTTCGGCTATATAAAATATAGGGCTAACACATCTCATGAAGTGCGGGTTCAGAGCTGCGTTGCTCAGAAGCATAGCTATCAGCTCATCAAAATCGACATCAAAATTTCTATAATCTTTCCAAGACGACGATTATAAATATTGTAAGCTTTCTTTGCGGTGAGTAACCAATGAAAATTCCTATATCACCTTCGGTTGAATTTTACCCAAATTCTCACTGTTAGTATTCAGATAACAAAGTGCACCAAACACATGAAGAAATGATATATCGGGTTTTCGTTCATGAAGAAGCTCATACTGTGTTTTTCCATGGCACTTACGAATGATAGAGCGGTTTTGGGTATAAGATGAGTTTGCCACTGCTTCTGGCCATAAGAATAAAGGAGCATTCACATAGATTAACATAGTTCTAGCTGCTTCCATAAGTGTACGATTACGTCTTTCCACAAGCCCGTTTTGTTGTGGAGTGCGAGAAACTGATGTTTCATGTGAAATGCCAACCTCTTGATAATAATTATGCAGAGTCTGATTGACAAACTCCGTTCTATTATCAGTTCGAATACGGAGAACAGTAGTATTAAGACGCACTTGGATCATCTTAAGAAATGTAATAATATATGCTTGTGCCTGATCCTTGGTCGTTAAGAACTTTACCTATGTAAACCATGAAAAATCATCCACCATGACGAGGATGTATTTTGTTCGACTCACACTTGCCGTACGCATTGGCCCACAAAGATCCAGGTGCAAAAGATGTAGTTTTTCCTGGTTGGTGTCTTCAGCTTTGGGTTAGTAAGACTTCTTGGTGCTTTTCCCCAATGAACACGCAGAACATAAATGATCCTTTTAAATTTGAGCTTTGGAAGACCACGAACAAGTTCGTTTTTAGCCAACTGATTTATAGCATCAAAATTAAGATGAGATAAATGTCGATGCCATAACCATGACTTAGTCTTTGATGCTTTGGAGAGAAGACATACTGGATAAGCGGCCATCATGTTTTGAATAGACAACGTGTAGAGATTATCCCCCCGAGAGGCTTTTAACAAATCGTTTCCTACCAAATCACGATTGAAGCAAGTATGTTGTCGAAAAGCAACCTCAAGCTTTGAATCAAAAAATTGTCCCACTGAGAATAAATTATGACCGAATCCTTCCACATAATATACCCTTGAAATCGTAACATTCCCAATATGATATTCACCATAACCCATTATCTTTGCAATGTGGTCGTTTCCAAATTTAACCGTTCCTAGAAACTTGCTGACGAAATTTCTGAGCTGAGAGCGATCTCCGGTCATGTGCTTAGAGCACCCAGATTCCAAGAACCAGAGGATGATATAGACCACCTAAAAATTTCATCAGACAAAGACAATGTATCGAAATATAATTTTTCCTCACTGTTAGCAGGTATAGATACAATTATCTTAGATTTGCTACCATAAGGTTTCTTATATTTCTAAATTCTCTTCCTAGTTGTCGACTTAGATTCAAGTTGTCTAATCTCTTGAGGTACTTCTTCACTGGTAGGCATAGTAGTGGGGGCTGACCTAGCGAAAGGGGGTGGTTTCTATACTTGAGTGCTAGTGCTCCTAGTTAAAGGGCGCTCAGACATAACCTTGGCGGAAGTGATCCTAGTTAAAGGGTACTTAGTTCCATTTGTATTAAAGGTCCTACCAGTGGGTTTCCATTGCCATCCAACTTGGGTGAATTTTTCCCAGTTGGTTTCCTTTTAATGTTGTTCCTAATAGCATACATTTCATTAACATGATCAACAAGGCATAAATCATGACGCTAAGAAAACATGCATTCATTACAATTCCAACATCTTGAATCACAATTCACAATATGCTTAGACTGATGCACAACCACAGGGCCTTTAGTCTTAGCTACACGTTCATTTTATTAAAATTTGAAATAAAATTCCTAGGGTGAACTTCTACTTTCTTCTTCATAGTCCTGCTACTGGAAGGCTTGATCCTATCTTTTTTGTCTCGAGATCCTTTAGCCTTAGTATAAACTTTTACTCTTGTAGAAGGCACGGAAACGTTAGTGACATATTTTGAATTCTCCTTGTTGATTGTACCTAGAGAAGGCTTAGCTCCCGGAGTTTTGTTGAATGGATTAATGGCAATGGGTTTTGTTTAAGTGGTGCAGAACCCGGTTGACCGATGTAATTAAGATACGCTAAGCAGTATTGTAACCGCTCAATGTATGCATGAGCAATGTAATAGTGACTGTTTGAGGGATCTAGCTCAT
This sequence comes from Glebionis coronaria, assembly GCA_025667525.1. Taxonomy (NCBI): domain Eukaryota; kingdom Viridiplantae; phylum Streptophyta; class Magnoliopsida; order Asterales; family Asteraceae; genus Glebionis; species Glebionis coronaria. The sequence goes on along the minus strand of CM046880.1, from coordinate 245,329,369 downwards.
ATAGGTCATCTAAAATATACCTAACAAGATGCACGTGCTTAATTGCGTTCTTCATATAATCAGCATATGTATCCAGGTTCTTCATATGGACGGGTTCTTGTAAATCACCACTTGGTTGGTTTTGGGAGCACTAGAGGTCGGTGCAGAGATTGTAGCCGCGTTATCAACAGCTTCTTGTCCTTTGAGTTAAAGTATCTCCTTAAACTCAGCTAAAATCATGTTTGTTGTCCCTAAATTATGATGATAGACCTATGAAAGAAAGAAAGAAAATAGATGAATTCCTAGAGAGAAAAACTAGAGAGAAAAGAGAGAGAATGGTTGGAACTTGGTGAATATTAGATTAGAGAGAGAAATAACAAATGATCCAACCACTTCCTAACAAGCTAGGAGGTGGGTATATATAGTCCACCCACATGCGGGCTTGTATGGGCTATATATTAATGGGTCGGGCTTTCCTTTTAGGCTTTAGTTACTTATGAATGAACTTTAACTTAAAGTTAAGCCCGTAAAGCACGACTAACCTACTACCTATTACAACAATCTAAAATACGATACATAACAAACATATGACCGAGCATTCTTGTTAGACTCAATATTTTGAGGCTAGAAATCTCCCCAATGAGAGGTCATTACCTTTTAAGAGAGGTCATTACCCTTTGTCATTTGGAGATTTGTAGAGATTACTAATCTCGCCATAAATGAGTCTTGAACGTGTAATAGTAGTCTTGTTCCTTCATGTTGTGATCTTTGAGCCTTTGTCGTTGTCTTTCGACTTTGTCTTTAATCCTGAGATCTTCAAATCATCCTTTCCTTGTCTTTGCCATCTTGCGATCTTGTGTCTTCATACACATGCTAACACTATTAATTGTTGAATATGTCTTTAGGCATAAGTATGTGGTTTTCAATCTTTGACTCTGCTTAGTATACCGTAACGTCAACTTCTCGAGACAAAACATAGACACGGACCGAATGGCTTTGACATTCGTCCTTAATCGGTATCGTTTTACCTCCGCTCGGTGAAGTCCGTTACACGATATTAAATATCGTACCTGTGATTAGTTAGATTCAGTTAAGAATTTCCTTGACAGGGTTTCGTGGCAGTACTAACCGTTCTCTTTACTTGACCGTCTCAAAGCAAGACTGCGAACATAAAGAGTGAATCAATTGGATAGATATCCGCTTGATTAAAGTCGTCAATTCAAACTCCTTGAACAAGTTTGATTCATAAAGAATCTTACCATTGTTGCATTCCAGTTGACACAAGCTTGATTCATAAAGAATCTCGCAAGTCGCCTACTATAGCGCTGTTTGATGTTGACGCTAGAAGGATTTCCATTCGTCACTGTGAATATTAATGAATATCACTCTGAATGTTCTGGAAAGACCATAAAGATATTGTGTAGAAACCTGAAACAAGTTTGAATCAATTCATAATCAAACGACTGTTGCTTTTTAGTTTTACACATGTTCAATTCGTAAAGAATCTTACATCTGACCTACCATAGTGCTATTTGATGTTAACATTGGAAGGATTTCCACTCATCATTGTGAATACTAAGTAGTATCACTCTGAGTGTTCTAGAAATATCGCAAGGATATAGCGTAGGACTCTCTTGTTCGTCATCCGTGTGTCCTAACGAGATTTGATTTATCTCTTGGCTCTAGACTCGATTTGTGCACTTTTAGTGGTCGGAGGATGGAGCATATACCACCTATTAAATATCAACTATCTCGGGGTGAGAAAGCCAATAGAAGTCATGTTGTTCTCCGTGACAATAAAACACACTTCTTTTGAGAGAAGCCTGAGTAGCTAGTTAAGGGTTATGCATTACATCACTGGGTCCATGATGCGTTGTCTTCATGATGTGTTGACCCGGTTTCTACCTAAGTTGTATGGAGGGATAATTTCTTTACACCCTTTATCCTTACCTTCCTTTTTCATCCTTCAACCCCTTCAATGCTTACCAGGACGTCATTACTAGAACCTTGTTGTGATTGTTCCAGTGCTAGCCTAAGTACTTAGTCAGCATTCAGCTACGTTCACATTCTACTCATCTTTCCTAAGGACTTCTATTAATCTATTGTATTGTCCCTGGGAAGACCCCTCCGGTTCTGGTTGGATCACAGGACTTAAACCTAACCACCCTTTTGACACCAATAACGTCGTGAATTATTGATGTTGTGAGTATTTGATCATAACCATAAGTGCTTGAGTCTTTAGATCACATTTTAATAACATTTTCTTCCCATATCTCTAATATATAAAATCGTTTGATATTAGAGATACCAAATTTGATTAAAATATATTGGGAAAAATAGTCTTGAAAACTTTCGGGAGAAAAATGTGTCAAACTTAGCATGAATTATTGGAACATTTATTGTTGCGTCGAGCACACAATTTTTGAAAGATTTTGAATAATCATTGAAAAACTCTTGAAAAAATTGTACTCGAACACTACATGTCCATGAACACATAAAAGATTGTCGTTGAAGAATGTGCTCAAGAACATCAAAGATTTTTCATGTGAATAATACCAAATGATACTTACACACAATGTGTTGGATGCTTAAAATTGTTTTGACATAACATATCCACATTATTAAAACTTTGACTTGGAAATCTCCCCCTAAAAAATTGATCCAATTGAATTGTCATTATGAGGATGTGATCCACATTTCGCTTTTTGAGGATAGGAGTTGTTGAACACACAATTTTTGAAAGATTTTGGATCATCATTAAGAAACTCTTGAATATTTGTGTTCAACACTTTTTAAAAAATCCGTTCTTTTTGGCGAAGTGGTTTTTCTAAAGCATAAACTTGAGTTCATAGACTTTGAATTTCTTGACAAATCCACTCAAGTGTAAGAAGATTTCTCTTCTTTTGCTGAGGGTAAGAGCACTAAATCGTACACTCCCCCGTGAATATAGATCCGGGTTGTAATATGAAAGTAATCACAAGCCATCATGTTGAGCTCAAAATGTTGAATGTTTTGTGACAAGCTCAACCCAAGATAGATTTCTCTACCCGTTGTTGGAAAAAATTGTCCAAAATAGACATTTTCCTTTATTAAAAGAAGAAATGACATGTTTTTAAAAATATTTATAACTTTCATTCGAGCTTTATGTACACACCCGTGTCATTATTGAGAGACATTTCTAGGCACGTCCATATTATCGATACTAAAGGACATGTCAAGAAGAATATTTTTGTATTTTTGAAAGATTTTTAATTTTCTATTTTGTTTTTCTATGTTTTATATTTTTGTTTTTTGCTTTTCCATAGATATATACAAGTAGATGTTTGAAATATGTATCAAGCGGGTACCTTTGCCAGAATCTCCAGGTCTGGTGGAGTCAAACATCTCATACCAATTTGCTTAACGAGGTACTCAAACCTATCTTTCGACAGAGCTTTCGTAAACAAGTCGGATAACCGATAACCCGTTCCGAGAAAGTATAATTCAATGATACTGCATTCAAATTTTTCCTTTATGAAATGATATCTGACATCAATGTGATTCATGCGGGAATGCTGTACCGGATTGCAGGAGATGGCTATGGCCGACTTTGAGTCAAAGTACATAGGTACTTTATCAAAGTAGAAGCCAGAATCCGTGAGTTGTGTTCTCATCCAAAGAACTTGAGCACACCACACAGATAGAGACACATACTCCGCTTTGGCTGATGAAAGTGACGTGCAATCCTGCTTCTTGGAAGACCATCCCACGAGCTTATCTTGTCCTAGAAATTATGCACCACTAGAAGTACTTTTTCGAGTATCAAGACACCCTACGTGATCAGAATCTGAATAGGCCGTTAGAAAGAAATCGGTTTCCTTCGGATATCAGAGTCCCAAATGAATGGTATTCTTTAGGTACCGAAAGATCCGTTTAACCTCCTTGAGGTGCTTATTAATAGGTCGGGATTGATATCGTGCACAATAGCATGTAGCATGTATAATATCTGGTCTGCTTGCTGTTAAGTACATGAGGGACCTGATCACTGAACGATATATCGTTTGATCTATGGGTAACCCCTCCAAGTTAGCATCTAGGGATGTCGTTGATAATGGTGTCCCAACGGGGCCACATGAGGTCATACCATGCTTTTTGATTATCTCTTGACAATACTTAGCTTGGTTAATAAAGATACCACTTGGGGATTGGTGAACTTGAATTCCAAGAAAGAATTTTAGTTCTCCCATCATTGACATTTCAAATTTTCTGTGCATAAGTTTTTCAAACCATTTTGAAAGTTTTGGGTTTGTAGACCCGAAAATAATATCATCAACGTAAATCTGCACAAGCAAAATGTTATCCTCAGATTTATATATAAACAAAGTTAGATCAATGGAACCTTTTGAGAAACCTTTGGTCGTACCACGCCCTTGGAGTTTGCTTTATTCCATATAGTGCCTTGTGGAGACGATACATCTTGTCAGGATAATGCGGATTACCGAATCCTTCCGGATGCGTGACATAGACTTCTTCTTTCAAAGGACTGTTAAGAAATGATGTCTTTAAGTCCATTTGATAAACAATGAATCCCTTATGTGCAGCATACGTAAGGAAAATCCTGACCGCTTCCATACTAGCCACTAGTGCAAATGATTCCTCAAAATCAATACCCTCTCCTTGGCCATACCCTTCAGCCACTAGCCTCGATTTATTATTGATGATCATGTTTTCTTAATCCATCTTGTTTTTCCAGATCCATCAAAGATTTAATGGTGTTGCATCGTATGGTCTGTCAACAAGTTCCCAGACTTTAAGTCTTTCTAATTGTTGAAGTTCATCCGTCATCGATTCAATCCAAGCGTGATTTGTTAAGGTTTCTTTGATATTTGTTGGTTCAGCTATACTCACGGCGATTGCGAACATACAATCATCGCCATCGGTTTCAAGTTGTCGTCTCGTACGAACAGGCTGTGAAGGGTTTCCAATTACTTGAACCAAATGGTGATCTCGGGTCCCGTGATGTGTTGACGGGTGTCACTGGTAAAACGTATGCATATTTGGCGGATCAACATGGTGAGTAGAATACTCTCCAGTTTCGTGTACCGATGTTCCGAATGGGTTATGAAAATCGTCATCGTCAAATAATGCACCATCTGCTTGATTTGTGTTCTCTGGCGCAATGACAGTAGCTGTGGATGTTGTAGGATCAATAGTTGAAGTGATATTCTAAGGAGGTAAATCTGCAGCAACCCGTGTTGAAGTAGATGAAGTTGTATCCGTTTGTTGAGGATCATCGGTATCATCATTCTTATCATGAGTGACAGCAGAAGACTTCGATACAACATGTTTCTCCCCCATGAAATATTCATCATACATTGGTCCATATAACATTTACAACTCTTCAATTGTCGTGTCCACTGTCATAACAACTCTTGGAACACGTTGTGGAACCAGCTTTGAACTTGACGTTTCATTGTTGTGGTCTTGAGTTCCGAATTCCGTGCGGTTGTGAACGGAAGTCATTTGTCGTTGTGGATCGGGACTTAAACTTCTTTGTTCAAGTGGCATTTCTTGAAATTCATCAAATCTGACATGAATAGTCTCGACTATCTACTTTTTTCTCTTGTTGTAAATTCTATATCCCTTAGACTGAGTTGCATATCCCACTAGAATGCAAACATCACCTTTCTCTTTCAGCTTATCCAGATTTTCTCCATCTCGGATTATGTAACACGTACATCCAAAAACGTGAAGGTGTTTGAGTGAAGGTTTGCGACCATGAATTATGTGATATAGTGTCTTTTCGTGTCTTGAAATAATTAAAGAACAATTTTGTGTGTAACATGCTGTTGATACGGATTTGGCCCAAAAGAATAGTGGAAGTTTTGAAGCGGATAATAATGTTCGAGCAGCCTCAACCAAAGTACGGTTTCGTCTTTCAACAACGCCGTTTTGTTCAGGTGTTCGAGAAACAGATGTTTCATGTTCAATCCATTCGGCTTCAAAATAATTCTTAAGAGTTGAGTTCAAGAATTATGTGCCTCTGCCAGTACGTACCACTTTAACTTGAGCTTGAAGACCACGTTGTATCTGCTTAAGGAAGTTGATGAGAACTTCGGGTGTTTCATCCTTGGATATCAAGAAGAAATTCCATGTGTACTGTGAGTAATCATCGACAATTACCATAATATGTTTCTTTCCATGGATATTTTGAACACACATGGGACCACACAAATCGATATGAAGAAGATCTAACCGTGTTAGCCTCAAAATATTGAGTCAAACAAGAATGATCGGTCATAGGTTTATTATGTATCGTATTTTAGAATGTTGTAATAGATAGTAGGTTAGTCGTGTTTTACGGGCTTAACTTTAAGCTAAAGTTCATTCATAAGTAACTAAAGCCTAAAGGAAAGCCCGACCCATTAGTATAGTCCATAACAAGCCCACATGTAGGGGGACTATAAATACCCCTTACTAGCATGTTAGGAAGGGTGTTGGTTCATTGCTATTCTCTCTCTAATATAATATTTCCCAAGTTTCACCATTCTCACTCTTTTCTCTCTCTACTTTCTCTCTCTAGAGTTCATCTATCTTCTCCATCTATTTTCTTGTTTAATCATTCATAAAAGGGGGACAACAATTGGTATCAATCGCCATGGGGTAGTTTTGTGATTCGTTGTTGATAAACTATTTGGTTAGTATGATTTACTCGTTAAATCATCTCTAATTCAAGTATTTTCTTGTTTTTCGTTGTTTTTCGTGTTCTAAATCCTACTATAGATCATCTACATACTTGTGGTAAGATTTTGTTTACTTTGGTTTGGATTCAAACACGGAATCGTTGTGAAAATCTTCACTTGTTAACATAAAGTTTCAAACTTGCTTACCCATCGTAATACTTTGGGGTTTACACATTCCAATCGTGTATTCCGATCGCAAAAGCCCTCGGGGTTTCTACATTGCTATCGTGGATTGCGATCACTAATATTGCGATCACAAATATTGCGATCACAAATATTGCGATCACTAATATTGCGATCACTAATATTGCGATCACTAATATTGCAATCACTCATATTGCGATCACTAATATTGCGATCAATCATATTGCGATCATACTTGCGATCTAACATTACGATCAGACTTGCGATCTACATTGCGATCAGGCTTGCGATCTAACATTGTGATCACTCATTGCGATCTAACATTGCGATCAGACTTGTGATCTACATTGCGATGAGACTTGCGATCTAATATTGCGATCAGACTTGCAATCTACATTGCAATCAGACTTGCGATCGTACATTCCGATAAGTTGAAATTTTCAAAAAAAAAACGTGTTTTTGAACATTTTTAATCGTGTGTTTTTTTGCCTTCGAATTTTTGGTTTCTTGCGAAGACAATTTTTAGGGGATTCTAACATCTTTTCTCGACAACCACAATAACAAAATATCTACTTAAGATCCGTTTTTACTTCAACAAATTTTGAGATGGATTCTACTACAAAATATCATGTGACAAACAAGATAATGGTGGCAGGTAACAAAGAGAGACCACCAATGCTTGTGTCAGGTCGATATGATCAATGTCAATCACGTTTTCTACGCTATCTTCACACAAAACCTAACGGTGATGCTCTAAGGCAATGTATTTTTGATGGACCCTATGAATTCTCAAGGATTAAAGTTCCTAATGTACCAGCCACAGACACAACTGATGAACAACCAGCATATGAACGTGATGAAAAGAGAAACGATCTCCCATCAGAGAACCGTGCTTGGCTTGATGTAGAGAAGAAAGCAATCTACTTGATTCTCAGTGGCATAGGAGATGATATTTATTCCACGGTTGATGTATGCCCTACTGCTAAAGAAATGTGGACGGCTATTGAAAGATTGCAACAAGGTGAATCACTTAACAAACAAGACATGAAAACTAAGATGTTTTGGAACTTTGGAAAGTTTACATCAAAGGAAGGGGAATCAATTGACTCTTATTACTCTCGATTCTACAAAATGATGAATGACATGACCCGAAACAACTTGCAAGTTTCCACCATGCATGTCAATGTCCAATTTCTACAGCAACTTCAACCAGAATGGACACGGTTTGTCACCTTGGTGAAACAACAACAAAAATTAGACGAAGTTTCATATCACACGCTCTTTAATATTTTGAAACAATTTCAAAATAAGGCAACTGAACTTCGAGCTGAACGTGCTGCAAAGGTTTCAAATCCACTTGCTTTGGTGTCTACCACCCACCATTACCCGGATTATCGTTCTCATGCCTCAAAGACCTACTCTACTCAATCATAATCACCTCGATCTTACATTGTCTCTAAGTCACATGCTCCAACAAGATCCCGAGGGAAAGAAGTTGCAAGAGCACCATCACCATCACTTGAGCAATCATCCGAAGAGGATAGTGACAAAGAACAAGCTCAAAAGGATAGGGAATTCAAGCAACAAATGACCTTCATCATGAAGCAATACAAGAAAATCTATACACCCACCAACAACAATCTTCGAACATCATCCAACACGAGGAACAACTACACTTAAAGTCATCCAAGGTATGACACATGAAGGCGTGCTGAGACTCCTCCAAAGTATGGTTGACATACAGCAAGGAATGATAATCAGAGGGTCTCTACTGTTGTTGCAAATAGGGAAACTGTTGGTACTCAAGTAGTGCAACAAAGTGGGATTTAGTGTTTTAACTGCAGACGGTTTGGGCATCTGGCTAGGGAATGTAGGCAGCCAAAGAGGGTTAAAGATTATGGATATCATAAGGAAAAGATGCTGCTATTAAAGAAGATGGAAGCAGGGATCAAGTTATCCGCTGAGGAAGGAGAATTGCTTGACGACACAGATGATGAACTCTCCGACCAAGAACTCGAGGCACATTATTCATACATGGCAAAGATTCATGAGGTCCTCACTGTCAGTGAAGATGACAATGGTCCTATCTTTGATACCGAGCCAATTGCCTAGGTACAACATGATGATGATGACTAGAATGTGTTTGGTGATACCCATGAGCATAGTGATCTACTAACAACAGTTACTGACACATGTATGATGGAAACGGTTGATAGCAATACCACACCTGATTCATCAGACATGTGGAATAATGAGTTTGAGGATGATCAACATGCAAATGAGTATGATGATGAGGAGCGTGTCGCGCTTGCTAATTTAATTTCTAGTTTACAAAAAGATGTCACTGAAACTAGAAAGAGTCAAAAGCAATTAAAGAAGGCAAACGCAACGCTCACTCAAAACTTTGAAGAAAGCAAATCCCCTCTTATAAAATCTAGTGAGACCATTGATAGTTATAGGAATCAGCTTCTTCAAAGAGAAAAAGAGCTTGAGGGGTACAAAAGTCGGTTAATTAACGTTAAAAATGACGATTTTGAAAATAAATACAACGAAGCTCTTGCCTTGTTAACTAAAGAAAAACATCAATTTAATGTTTTATTAAGTGACGAACGTCAAAAAACGTACCTTGCCACAACAAAAGTTAATGAACTTGAACAACGACTTTCTATGAATACCACCGATTCTGCTAAAATTCTTGAAGAAAAGAAACAAGGTTGAAACGTTAAAAGAAGCTTTCAAAAATAAACAAGGCAAAGATTCTGAAAAAGTTATGGATCTCGAAGAACAAGTCGATTTTTTGAAAAAGGTTGTTTAATAAACGCATGACTCTATTTAAACCGTCAGAATTATAGCACCTCGGTCGTTTTTCAAAGGTCACGCTAGTTTTGAAGGTCCCAAGTACCTCGAACAAGCTCAAGCTGCTAACCCCCACTTATATCTTGATGAGTCCGAATGGACCAATCATGATTGCCCCGTAGCTAGGATTAATAGTGAAGAGACATCCCTTTGGGATAACGAGAGTAGGTCACTGGTCAACAAAGACTTTGTGAAACCATATAATTATGCTTACGAAATCAGTATTTATTGTCTTTTCACTTCATAAAAACAGAAGTCTCGTGAGGAATTATTTATTGAAAGCAAACAACGAAGAATTCAGTGGAAGAAAATTTTTGCTACTAAGAAATCAAATGTTTTCAAATATATTAATTATTTGCCACTTGATGTTTCTAAAAGCGAAAGTAGAAAAACACTTGGTATTCTTAAACACCACATTAATAATGTTCAATCAATTGTTGAAAGCGATTGGGAAAAACATAAAAAGATAAGTGGAAAACAGAGATTCCTCACGATATAACTGTGCTTGTTAAAGAACTTTTGATTCCGAACACGAAGATAATAAAAGACAGTGTTATTGAATCTGAAAGCTTTATTCGGTCAGAAATGTTTGATTATTTGAAATACGTTGATTCTCTTGAAAAAGAAATTGAGGAACTTCAAAATGACAAATCAGATTTTTCAAACGTATATGATCTACTCTTGGAAGAATGTCTCTCCAAAGATATTTTGTGTGTTACTCTTCAATCTTGTGTTGATATAGATGAATATTCTGATGTTGCATGCAAATATCTTGATAAAATCAAAGAGTGTGAACGGCTTGAAACTGAGCTTTCAAAACATAATGAAAATGTTGATAAAAAGGCTTTTGAGTTACTTCAAACAAAACGGATTTCCTTCAAAAACATTGTCATTCTCTTGAACTTGCATTGCAAAAAGACGTTGGTCGTTTTCCACAAGATAATAACTTGCAAGAAAAACTTTCCAAAACGTTTCGACAAATGAATTAAAAGTGTTTGGAAATTACGGATTTTAAAGCTCAATTATAAGAAAAATACATACCAATAGAAGAGTTAAAGAAACTCGTTGCTAAGATGGGTGGGAACATTGTGGAACCTAGAGTTAAGAAACCCGTTGCTAAACAACCCAATGCGTATAAAGCGACTCAACCTTCTGTCTTGGGAAAACCATCTGTTTCTCAAATTCTTCATTTGTAAAATCTGGGTTTGCCCCCAAGATGGATGGGAAGGATAGGTTACCACAACTTAGCCCCAAAACGGATATTCGAGCACAAACCATTAAGAACAAGAATGTGATTAAACCTGGGATGTATAGATTGGTCTTTAAATCCACACATAACAATAAAATTAAATCATCTCGGACTTCTAGAAACACTAATAGACGTGTGTCTTTTACTACAGGAATAGTCCCCACTTCTAGTGTTAGCCGGCCTCAACTTAAGAGCAATCAAAAGAATCAAAAGGTTTGGCAAAACAAGAGTCAAGGGAAGATGAAGAAAGTAGAAGACCACCCTAGGATTTTAAATGTTTCTAAGAATAAAACGTCTATAATCGCATGTAATGACGATTTGAATGATTTGACTTTGAATGCTATGAATGTTAAGTTTGTTTGTGTGAAATGTGGAAAATGTGCCAATGCTAATCATTATATGTGTGCTTCGAATAAAATCAAAGGCGTATATACTAGAACTAAAAAGCAACTTGCGATGCCTATTAGTGCTAGTAAACCCAAGCGCAAAGTGAACCATTATGGTGCAACCCCCCTTAAGAAAAATATTGCATCAGACTCCACTCCTAAGAACTCTAGAAGCCGAATTTGGGAATTATATGAGTCTGCTAGCAAGTCTTGGAAATGGTGGTTTGCTAATCAATGTCCTCCAGGATATAATGGATACCTAAGGTTAGGAATGAAAACGTGACAACGAGCGTTAGTATGCCTATAAGTGTTGCTACTAGGGGAACTAATGATTATGAAATCACAACTAACATGGAATCCAATTTAGCAAATGCTCCATCGTGTTTACATTATTCTATAGGTGATCGAGATAATTCTCTTCATACTGGACTCCGGATGCACCAAGCACATGACGGGGAATCTCAAGCTTTTAATTAAATTCATGAAGAAGTTCCTAGGGATGGTCCGCTTTGGTAATGATCAATTTGCACCGATCCTAGGTTACGAAGATTTGGTTCAGGGGAATATCACAATCAACGGGTATACTACGTCGAAGGGCTCAATCACAATATTTTCTCGCTTGGTCAATTCTGTGATGCGGATTTGGAAGTTTCTTTTAGAAAGAAGACATGTTTTGTTCGTGATTTTGATGGGAATGACTTACTCACCGGTTTACGGGGTACTGATCTCTACACTATTTCAATTCAAGACTCCAATTCCACAACTCCAATTTGTTTCATGGCTAAAGCCTCAACGACTCAAGCTTGGTTATGGCATCAACGATTATCTCATCTTAACTTTGATACCATCAACTTGCTTTCCAAGAAAGATATTGTGCGAGGCCTTCCTAGCTTGAAATTCATCAAGGATCATCTTTGTTATTCTTGTGAGCTTTGTAAGGCTAAACGGAGTAGTTTCAAGACAATACTACACCAAGCTCGAAAGGACGGTTAGATCTTCTTCATATCGATTTTTGTGGTCCCATGCGTGTTCAAAGTATAAATGGGAAGAAATACGTTATGGTAATTGTCGATGATTACTCAAGGTATACCTGGACTTTCTTTTTGAGATCCAAGGATGAAACACCTTAAGCTCTCATCAACTTCCTTAAGCAGATACAACGTGGTCTTCAAGCTCAAGTTAAAGTAGTACGTACTAACAGAGGTACAAAATTCTTCAATTCAACTCTGACGAATTATTTTGAAGCCGAAGGTATTGAACATGAAACATCTATTGCTCGAACACCTGAACGATACAACGTTTTTGAAAGACGAAACCGTACATTGGTTGAGGCTGCTCTAACACTATTATCCGCTTCAAAACTTCCACTATTCTTTTGGGCCGAAGCCGCGTCAACCGCATGTTACACACAAAACCGTTCCTTAATTATTCCTCGACACGAAAAGACACCATATCACATAATTAATGATCGCAAACCCTCACTCAAACACCTTCAAATTTTTGGATGTACGTGTTACATTATCCGAGATGGTGAAAATCTGGATAAGATGAAAGAGAAAGGTGATGCATGCATTCTGGATAAGATGAAAGAGAAAATTGTTCATAGAGACTATTCATATCAGATTTGATGAATTGTAAGAGATGGCACTTGAACAAAGCAGTTTAAGTCCCGATCCACAACGACAAACGACTTCCTTTCACAACCGCACGAAAATCGGAACTCAAGGCCACAACAATTAACCATCTAGTTCAAAGCTATTTCTCTAAAGTGTTCCAGGAGCTGATATGACAGTGGACACGACAATTAAAGAGTTGGAAATGTTATATGGACCAATGTATGATGAATATTTCATGGGGGAGAAAGATGATGTATCGAAGTCTTCCGTTGTCACTCATGATAAGACTGATGATATCAATCATCGTCAATAAAAGGATACAACCTCATCTACTTCAACACCAGTTGCTGCAGATTTACCTCCTCAGAATATCACATCAACAATTGATCCTACAACATCCACAACTACTGTCATTGCTCCAGAGAACACAAATCAAGCAGACGGTGCATTATCTGAGGATGACGCTTTTATTAACCCATTCGGTACACCGGTACACGAAACTTGAGAGTCTTCTACTAGCCATGTTGATCCATCAAATATGCATACGTTCTATCAACGACATCTTTCTACACATCATTGGACCTGAGATCATCCTTTGGTTCAAGTATTTGGAAACCCTTTACAGCCTGTTCGTACAAGACGACAACTTGAAACCGATGGTGATGTTTGTATGTTCGCACTCTCCGTGAGTACAGCGGAACCAACATATATCAAATAAGCCTTGGCAGAATTGAATCGATGACGGACGAACTTCAACAATTTGAAAGACTTAAAGTCTGGGAACTTGTTGACAGACCATGCGACGTAACACATTTAAATCTTCGATGGATCTGGAAAAACAAGATGGATGAAGAAAACACGATCATCAAGAATAAATCTAGGATAGTGGCTAAAGGGTATGGCCAGAGAGAGGGTATTGATTTTGAAGAATCATTTGCACCAGTAGCTAGAATGGTAGCGGTCAGGATTTTTATAGCTTATGTTGGACATAAGGGATTCATCGTTTATCAAATGGACATAAAGACGGCGTTTCTTAATGGTCCTTTCAAAGAAGAAGTCTATATCACTCAGCCAGAAGGATTTGTCAATCCTCATTATCCTGACAATGTGTATCGTCTCCACAAAGCATTTTATGGACTCAAGCAAGCTCCAAGGGCATGGTACGATGAGCTCTCGAATTTTCTGGTATCCAAAGGTTTCTCAAAAGGTTCCATTTATCTAACTTTGTTCATATATAAATCTGGGGATGACATTTTGCTTGTGCAGATTTACGTCGATCACATTATTTTCGTGTCCACAAACCCAAAACTTTCAAAATGGTTTAAAAAACTTATGCACAGTAAATTTGAAATGTCAATGATGGGCGAACTAAAATTCTTTCTAGGAATTCAAGTTCACCAATCCCAAAGTGGTATCTTTATTAACCAAGCTAAGTATTGTCAAGAGATATGCTGGGTCCACTGATTGTGGATCTTGTAGCCTGTTAAGAATGGTGAAAGACTTTTCGTAATCACAAGCCAATTCACTTGAGAGACTCTTAATACAAAACAAAGTATAAGTACGGAATACAAATACTATGAACAAGAAGAAACAAAATAACTAAAATACTTGATCCTTTCTAAGGATTCTACTATATTGAGATGAAATAATATTGGTAAAAGGTGTGTCTAACCCTTCTGCTAATGGGAAACCCTAAATCACATTAACATCTAAACGTGTAACTACTGATATGCATATCCTTTCCTAAGATATCTCATGCATATCCTAACCAACTACTAAGAATAAGTCTATTTGACTTTCAACTAGACCAGGAGCACGTGTTGCTTCTACAACTACGAGAACCAGGAGGAACTACATACCTCATAGTTTATCTATTACAAATATCCTATTACACATGTCCTAACAATCCTCCCCTAAAATTGAATTTGACTTGTAGAGTTCAATTTTCTTGGTAGATCTTGCAATAACATCATGAGGATTGAGACAACAAAACTGAAATCAGCACAAAGAACACCCGAGAAAGAGCACAAAGACTGCTGCAGTGACGAACACTGGGAAGCTTCTTGAAAGCTTGGAACAGATCTGCACTTGTTAAGCCTTGACTGCAACAGGAGCAGATTTAATGAGCCTTTACCAAGTAGCTGCTCGCTCTTGGGCTAACTAGTCATTGTGGTGGAATAAGCATCACCCTGGGAGACTATAACCCAGCCCAACTCTTAGAACGTAAATCAATGGTGAGTGGGAGTACCCTGATGATTTTTGGCAAAACAGCACAACCATCAATGAATTTGATGAGAGTCTTTACCAGAAGCCGTACCCTTCTGGACTAGCCAACTCTTAGCAATAAAGCATCGGTTAGCTGAAAACCCTATAACTTTAAGCAAGTTATTACAGCTATCAACGGATTTGAGTATGCATTTACCACGAGCCGTACCCCCTTGGACTAGCCAACTCTTAGCAATAAAGCATCGGTGAGCTGAAAACCCTATAACTTTAAGCAAGTTATTACAGCTATCAACGGATTTGAGTATGTCTTTACCAAGAGCCGTACCCCCTTGGACTAGCCACTCTCCAGTCTAGGACGAAGGTGAGTGAAAACCATACAATTTTGGGTAAACTGGCAACCATCAACGGATTTTATAATCACACTAGAGTCGTACCCTCATGGTGAATCAACTCTTTCTTGTCTGCAAGACATGGTGAGTTGAGCACCATTTGTTGTGTGGACTGAATCCAACACTAGTAGTACTTCTCATGATAGCCCAAGTGTGAATATGCCAAGTGAAAAACAGATTCATAATGGAAAAGTATAAGAAGATATTATATGATTTACAAATTTTGAAATTCCATCTCCTTTTAAAAGTATAAGCAGATATTATATAAAAGTATATTTTTTTTGTTTTTTTTAACAAAAAGACTAAGCAGTTAATACAACAAAGAGAATGTTAGGCACCAATAACTGTATAGTTGGTGAAAAGAATGGAAGACAAAAGCAAAAGTATAGAAGAAAACCAAAGTGACTAACCAGAAGCAGCAACCTTAGCCGCATGAAGTCGTTCATCCACAAGCATGAACACCCGAGCTCCAGACTCCAACTCAACCACATGAACACCACAGGCGACATACAGCTTCCACCGAGTAATGACCTAGCGGGGTTGTTCATGCCAAATCCCAACACTAGGAACTTCATCCGGGCGATCCAACATCAATTTTAAATCCCCCCACAGAACCAACCCAGGCCAGTTGGGGACCTCACTTGGAACCGTGGGAACTTCACGATCAACCAACCCATATAACAGCATTAGGTCACGACGATCGACCCAATGCAACAGTTCTTGCAAGCCCGAGAAGTGTTTATGGTAGCCATCCGATATGTATACCACATGAGTAGTAGCACAAGCACCAGCAGCAGGTCGTCGGATACCCCAATGAGAAACGGTGCCACTCCCAAGGGTAAGGTCATCATCACTGTCTGAAGTAGAGTGAATTAATAGAGCAGGATCCCTTTTCTCCAAAGGAACAGCCTTGCCACGGCGAGCCCGGACCTTACAAATAGACCGGCGAGGTGTGGGTGAGGAAGGAGAAGGTTCCACTTTGAACTTTACATGAACAGCAGGAGCAACATCAGAAGAGGTGGGATTTTCACCAGGTTTAACAACCTGAGAGACAACTAGAGTAGGATCAACGACAGGAGGAGGAACAACAACATCAGCAGAGGTACCAGCATCAAGAACGCTAGATGAAGAAGTTGGGGCAACTCTAGGGTTAGGAGATGGAGCAACAGGAGCAAGCTTATGAAATGTGGCATTATCAGGCCTAGGCACATCCTTGCGAGCCATTTCAATCAACCTGTTGTAAAAAGCCTTAAGCTCATCATCTGATAATGCTTTGACCCGCTTCATTGTCCAGCCAACAGTAAAAAGAGCCCCGGAATGGTTCTTGACATATCTGTGCATAAGTTTCTTTTGCTCAACCCAAGAAAGAGGGCGATTACGGCGATTTGCACTAAGCTGAGCAGCCAAACCCTCCTTTTGGCGTTGAATCAAAGACAATGCCCTTTAAATACAATTACCTTGATTCACATCTGCACCCAACACATCGGTAAACTGAGAGTAGTCGGATGTGAGGACTGTGATCACATTCATCCAATCGGCATTATCCCAAAACATGGTAATGTGCGTTATCTGCTCACGCCTTTGTTGTGCCAGGGCTTCATACTCAGCCGCAACCGTTGAGGCAGCCGCAGCTTGTTGGTAAGACTCTTCTTGCAATCTCTGAGCAGCCTCTTTAATAAATGGAATTTGCTTAGTCTATGTTTACTCAATCGTTCTCGGTATCTAATAGAATTGATCACGGTTTGAAGTGGAATAGTCAATCTTGGTGAAGAAAAGGGGAGTTGATTTTCTATTCTACTAGAAGGGTAAATGCGAAACGTAATTAAAATAAGCTAAAAGCAAATCTAGAAAAACGTAATTAAAATGCGAAACGTAATGCCCTATCGGAATCACGTCGGAATGATGCAGTCGGAATCCGGTCGGAATGTGACAAAATGAACCTCGTCAGAATCATTCCTATAGGAATGTCTGAGAAAGAAATGATCGGAATACTGGTGACTCAAAGCTATCGGAATATCAAATAAATACCCTCGTCGGAATCCAGATCGGAATAGCAATCGGAATCCAAAACACACCCGTCGGAAGCCAGACCGGAATCCCCGTCAGAATAGAAAACCCTTTTCTGATACTATGTATCGGAATAACAATGAAGATGATCGGAATATAAAGCCCTAATCCGATGTGAGATCGGAATGCTTGTCGGAAAGTGAAACCCTTTTCCGACATCTTTGAAAAACGTAATAAGCAAACAAATAAGCTCCTATTTTGAGAAGCTCAAACCAAAACTTAAACAAAATTTTAGAGAAAATAACTAAATAAGCACAAATAAGAACCTTTTAAACTTTAAACAAGCAAAACTTTTAAATCAATCTTTAATAAAACGAGACTTTTTAAGAAAACTAAAAAGTAAATAAGCTAAACACAAACTAAGCCAATAAGCATGATAAGCTCAAATCTTAATCCGTAAAAAAACTTAGAGATGAATAAAAAGATAAACTTTTTAATCACATAAGCATCAAGATGAAACGAAATCAAAGATTATCACTAATCAAGATCAAAATCAAAAACAAGAAAGGTAGAAGAAGATTAAGATAAAAACAAGATTAAAATCTCAAAATTAAAGATTTGATTCAAACAAGAAAGGAATAAAAAGATGAAGTTCTAGTAAGAGAAAGTTAAACACTTTCTCTCTCTAAAAAACTAAACTACTATAATTGAAAAATGAACTAATTAACTAAAACCCTCATAATGTGTCATTAGGAGAGTATATATAGAAGGTGGGGAGTGCATGTGTTGCTTCCTTCTTTCTTTTCGTCTCGACTCGATTTAAATTCTTTGGCTTTCTCGACCTCGTCTCGGGATTTGTCGATATAAATTGAACTTGTCTTATAATTTTCTTCTTCTATTAGACTTGAGTTCGTCGACTTCTTTAAACTTCTGTCTTTAGACTTTTTCTTCGATAAATCTTCAGAATAGGCCTTGGACTTCCGTTCTTTTTGCACTCTTTATCTTTTGACTTCGTCTTTTCTCGTTTTCTTCGATAAAAGCCCGTGAAAACCCTTTTTTTCTTCCTTTTTTCATATTTTTACCCTGAAACACAATAAAAACACAAACCACATGATGAGACTGCTTTTATACATAGTCTCATCGTCCAAATCGGGCTTAAAACGCTTAAAATATCATCAAAATACCCCAATATATGCTTGTATTTGTGCATTGTGTATTTTAGGTACGGATATCGAGAAAACGACAAAGGAGAACAAGAATCAAGCAAAAACGAACACGGGAAACGAAGCCGCACAAAGAACCGGACCCAAAGAATGAGTTTTGCAAAAGTGCCCTTGAAGTTTGAAGACTTGTCAAGATTAGTCCCCCAAGTTTTGAAACTTGACACTTTATACCCCTCCTAATATCACAAATTGCAAAAGGGTCCCTAAAGCTTGAAGACTTTACAATTCAGCCCTTGAAGTTTATGATATTACACAATAGATCCTTCCATTTACCCAAAGGACTAATGGTGAAAATACATAAGGACCTAACTTGAATTAGCATTTGGACTAGATTTGCAATGACTTGGGATAACGGCTGTTAGTTGGAGGACTGGTTGTGTTATTACCACCCATTAGCCCAATTCACCCCATAAGCCCAATACCCAAAACGTTATTACCCGGTTTAATTATGTGGTCAATTGGTCAACTCCTACTTTCCCACTAAACACCCATTTTAAAAACCCTTAATCCCCAAACAGATCAGATACCCCAATTCACCCCATAAACCCTAATTAGGTCTTGGCCTAATTAAACCTTAAAACAAAGGGTTTTACTTAATTAACTTAAAGGTTTTGATCCCTACCCCACACCCAACCATCCCACACACCCAGAAAAGGACTTGACACATCCTTGTCCCCCTCCCCAGCTGTTTTAGTCACGAGACACCAAAGAACAAGAAAAATACTCTGAATATTTGACCAAGATCAACGTTTGTGATACAAGAACGTGCTCTCCACACCATTTTAACAGCCAAGATCAAGAGACAACATCACCATCAGCTCACATGCCAAGTCTTGACCAAGATTCGAATCGAAAGATCAAGGGTACATTTGGAATTCGTATACATTAGGGTTTACTTTTCTTTTTATTTCTAGAAGAACTTGTAGCCATCTATATAAGGCATAGGGTTTTTCTTTTTCAGTTTGTTCCAGATTTTTCCAAGTACTGTAATTCCTTTTTGAAAATAATAAAAGTTGGTGTTTTTGTTGAAAAGTAATTCCTTTTTATATATTTTAAAAGTTGGTGTTTATCTTGAGGGAAATCTGAGTTCCATCTATCTATTGATTGTGAGCTTGAAAATTTTATACTACCTTTTTCAAAAGAAGTTTAAAAAGTTGGTATACAATTTGGCTTAATTTCTGTTTATATCCGTGTGAGGATTAAGCTGTTTTTAAGTTGTTGTTTGAGTTGTTTTTCGAAAACGTTTTCAAGTTTTTAGAAAGTTTGAGGAAGAAAATTTTAAGAAAACCAAGTGAAGAATCAGTGATCTTTTCTGTTCTTTTTATTGTTCATGTTTATGTTTGTTAGTCTCAACAGGTTTGGAAGCTTGTGATCATTGTGCGATCACATAAGCTCAATAATCCGAGGGCATGGATTGTATGCTCTTGAGGTTTGCCTTCCTTTGTTATTTTTCTTATTCCGTCCAAGTTTAAAGTCTCATGTGATTGAGTGAGATTGCTGTTTATTTGTGCATTTTGGTGTTACATATGATAATTTTGATCTTTGTAGTATGTTTCTGATGTGTTCAAACCTTGTGTGTGCAATCTGTTAAACCCTTTTTAAAAATCAGCTTTCTAGACCTTTAACGGGGTGTTTGGGACAGCTTGGGGTATTGGGTAGTCATTGACCTCGTGACCAAGTTTAGCTCTGCACGTAGTTGTTAGGGTTAGGATAAGTGATTTTAATCAAAAGTTTTGCGAGTTTAGTAAAAAAGTTGGTTTTGCTCATTGTTTACAAAATCTGTCCTTAGTAACAAAAGGGGGTTGTTTAGTCACTGGTTGTGTTTCTTTTGGTGTGTAGTTTTGGTAATCTGGTTGATTTTGGTGTGATTTTGACGTGGTCTCACAAGTACACCATTTGTTGAACAAATGAGTAGTTTTTGAATACCAAAATCACTCAAAAGCATATAACTGCCATTCTCCATAGACAGAAACAATGAGAATCTGCCCATTTTCATGTAATGAATGTTTGTGATTTCTCTTGATTCGTGGGTCTAGCTATTTATATTAGATTTGTGGTTTCAAATAAGGTATTATATTGGTAGTGATAAACTGAGAATATAAGCTCTTATTGCTCACTGTTTTCATTTATTTGAATCATAGCCCACTGTATGCTAGTTCGTAGCTACTTTCCATTTTTCTCTTGAATCTGCCCATTCTGTGTGCATTTGTGGTTTGGTGATTCTGCCGTTACAAGTAGGATAACGTAGGTAAGAATTCAGTTCTTAGTTTAAATAGTTAGATTTTCTATTGATTAAGGGGTGTTTTGGATAGCTTATTGCTTGGGTAGTTCTCGACCCTCAAGATTTGCTGAGCTATGCACGCTCTTAATTATTTTAGGTTAAGTGAATTTTGCTATAATATTGGTTAGTCTAGTTCAAATAATTGGATATGCAAGTTAGAGTAAATTTATGCCATGTGTAGTGTTGCAATCTGCTAGTTTAAAGTAGATTGGTTAAGTTGCTGATGATTAGAGACCTTTTTGTTATTTTAGGCTATAATTGTATTATTTATGTTTTTCTAGTATACCTTTGAGATTGGTATGCTAGTTGGTAATCACTTTGAGCACTTATTGGTTCAATTTACTGCATAAAACAAACACACCATCAGTTAGGTCTTTGTGGTACGAATATGTGAATCAGACTACTAAATCTTGTACAACGATAGAACTTAGGTTCATTTAGGGCTTAGTGTTAGCGTTTGTTTTTTTTTTTGTTTAATATTAACTTATTGATCAAAACAAGTTCACCCATAAAGTAAAATTTGGCCACTTTAAAAGCTTAACTTTAGGTTGCTGTAGGTGGATTTGATCCATGGTAGGAAAGTTGATAAGCTTGTAGATTGATACAGCTTATAGAAGCCTTTCAAATTCACCAAAGTGCGTTTGTAAAATTTCTGTCTGTAGAGTAAATTTTGTGTCTTGTCAAACATTGGTCAACAAATAGAAACAGGCTCGTGCTTATTGTAATGGCTGTGAGCTTACTTTTGCGTTCATGTGTTTGAGTTGAATTCGTGCATTGTGCATCCAAGAGCCAAAGAAAAGAAAGTAAAAAGAAAGTGACCTACTGTTACATTTTCGTGGTTAACTGTGCACATGAACCTAAATTTAGTTTGATTTGTATTGTGTTACTGTTTTGGGATTGTGTTTAGTGTTTGCTAGCCTGAGTATCCAACAACAACAAAAAAAAAGAGTGGCCTTAAAAGTTCATTGTTGTCGTAACTGTATATCTATTTTGTTATTTTGCTACCTGGGCCTGTTGATTAGAAATTCAAAAAGCTGATATGCAATAAGGAAAATAATAACAGAAAGTGGTAGCAGTAGGTTTTGAACCCCTGACCTGCACAGACAAGCAGACACAACATAACTCCATTTTACCATCTGGTCTATAAGACCATTTCGATTTGTTTTCCTTTCTTGTTTCTTTTATACTTTCTTTTGTTTAGTGTACTCAAAAAAAAAGAACAAAAAGATAGTCACTGGGTTTCGAACACTTGACCTGTACATTGAAACAGACGCAACAACCCCTCATTAACCATCTGCTCTATTGCACCACTTTGTTATCATTTCATTTTATTTTCTTTATATACCATTTTTATTTTTCGTTTTTTTAGCTAATAAGCTCAATAAGCTTGTTTCGAGCTTCTTTGGGCTTCTCTTCTAAGTTTATTATTTTTCTTAGACTTATATTTGTATTTAATAATTTCATAGATATTTGCCTTGCCAAACCTTCATGCTTTCCAAAGTTTATCTTTTTGTTTATCGTTTTTGTTGCGAAATAAGGCTAAAAATGGCCAAATTTTAAAATTTTTCTCATATTTTATAAGTGTTTGAAGACACGAATGTAGATTCTCCGATGGCGAGAATAAGAGTAATTTTTGACTCGACCGTGCGTGTTGAGCACTTAGCTTTGATTCCTTAACTACACATTAGGCTAAGTCTCTTAAATGAGGACGAGAAATGATAGGGTTAATTATAAGTTACTATGCTAAACATAGAGTACTCGTATTCTTTCAAAAACTCATATGTTCTCATTGTTTGCTTATTCTCCCTTCGCTTGTAAATATTTTTTGCTTAATAAATATTGACTTAGCGGTTTAGTTGGGATTGTTGGGTTTCTAGTCTTTTCTAGTAGCTTTTGTGTAATTAAATTGGGAAGACATTAAGGTATCGCCAGCGTCACGGTTTTGAAGTATTGGCACCCGAATAATCAAAAGCTTCACCCAATAATAAGATTTCAAGTGCTCACCTAAATCAAGCAAACAATTTGAAGCCCCACAAGGCCGAAAAATATATGCAAAATTGAAAGTGAATCAAGCCTTAATCTTTGAAGCTTTAAAGATCCAAAATTCGCTTTAGCCTGAGGATATACGTCTTTGGCTAATAAAACCACCGATGAGGCGGATAATAAAAGGCAAGGCAAGACCGAAGTCATAATAAAAGCTTCATGGCGAGGTTGAATAAAAGATGGAGGTAAACCAAAGATAATAAGGCCCTTCCGTTAGGGGGCATATAAAAGTCTTGGTAATAAGTCTCATGTTCAAAACCGTTATAAAACCGTGTTTATCGATTCTTCTTGTAAACTTAATTTTTTAACATCGTTGTCTATTAGGAGGGGTTATAGATTTGATGGTCTTGGTTACACCGTTAGGACTCTATTTTTAGACCTAAATCTCTATTATCGCATAAGTCAAACAATGTATCCTCGTGAAACATTCAAGACAAAATAAAATATAAGAGATACAACTTAGGAATAATGGGAGGATAAGTACGTTATTAGGGCATATGAGTAGTGTTAGCATTACTAACTTATAATGACAATGATCTTGTTGCACGCTTAGCATGGAATTAGGATGAAAATCGAGGATGATGAAATTATTTCTAACGAAGCATTCACGTGTTCTTATTCTATGAACCTAAACGTCCCATTTTGCGATGAAAATCATACATTATGTCTAAAATGCAAGTAGTAGTAATAATAGTAGTGTAGCTAGTTTATCATTCAATAAAGTCAATAAAAATGAATTTTGGAGATGCTACGATACTTTATTCTAGCATTACGTGAGGGCACGACAATGGTTTAGTATGGGGGAGTGATGAGACTACTTTTATACATAGTCTTATCGTCCAAATCGGGCTTAAAACGCTTAAAATATCATCAAAATACCCCAATATATGCTTGTATTTGTGCATTGTGTATTTTAGGTACGGATATCGAGAAAACGACAAAGGATCACAAGAATCAAGCATAAACGAACACGGGAAACGAAGCCGCACAAAGAACCGGACCCAAAGAATGAGTTTTGCAAAAGTGCCCTTGAAGTTTGAAGACTTGTCAAGATTAGTCCCCCAAGTTTTGAAAACTGACACTTTATACCCCTCGTAATATCACAAATTGCAAAAGGGTCCCTAAAGCTTGAAGACTTTACAATTCAGCCCTTGAAGTTTATGATATTACACAATAGATCCTTCCATTTACCCAAAGGACTAATGGTGAAAATACATAAGGACCTAACTTGAATTAGCATTTGGACTAGATTTGTAATGACTTGGGATAACGGCTGTTAGTTGGAGGACTGGTTGTGTTATTACCACCCATTAGCCCAATTCACCCCATAAGCCCAATACCCAAAACATTATTACCCGGTTTAATTATGTGGTCAATTGGTCAACTCCTACTTTCCCACTAAACACCAATTTTAAAAACCCTTAATCCCCAAACAGATCAAATACCCCAATTCACCCCATAAACCCTAATTAGGTATTGGCCTAATTAAACCTCAAAACAAAGGGTTTTACTTAATTAACTTAAAGGTTTTGATCCCTACCCCACACCCAACCATCCCACACACCCAGAAAAGGACTTGACACATCCTTGTCCCCCTCCCCAGCTGTTTTAGTCACGAGACACCAAAGAACAAGACAAATACTCTGAATATTTAACCAAGATCAACGTTTGTGATACAAGAACATGCTCTCCACACCATTTTAACAGCCAAGATCAAGAGACAACATCACCATCAGCTCACATGCCAAGTCTTGACCAAGATTCGAATCCAAAGATCAATGGTACATTTGGAATTCGTATCCATTAGGGTTTACTTTTCTTTTTATTTCTAGAAGAACTTGTAGCCATCTATATAAGGCATAGGGTTTTTCTTTTTCAGTTTGTTCCAGATTTTTCCAAGTACTGTAATTCCTTTTTGAAAATAATAAAATTTGGTGTTTTTGTTGAAAAGTAATTCCTTTTTATATATTTTAAAAGTTGGTGTTTATCTTGAGGGTAATATGAGTTCCATCTATCTATTGATTGTGAGTTTGAAATTTTTATACTACCTTTTTCAAAAGAAGTTTAAAAAGTTGGTATACAATTTGGCTTAATTTCTGTTTATATCCGTGTGAGGATTAAGCTGTTTCTAAGTTGTTGTTTGAGTTGTTTTTTGAAAACGATTTCAAGTTTTTAGAAAGTTTGAGGAAGAAAATTTTAAGAAAACCAAGTGAAGAATCAGTGATCTTTTCTGTTCTTTTTATTGTTCATGTTTATGTTTGTTAGTCTTAGTAGGTTTGGAAGCTTGTGATCATTGTGCGATCACATAAGCTCAACAATCCGAGGGCATGGATTGTATGCTCTTGAGGTTTGCCTTCCTTTGTTATTTTTCTTATTCCGTCCAAGTTTAAAGTCTCATGTGATTGAGTGAGATTGCTGTTTATTTGTGCATTTTGGTGTTACATATGATAATTTTGATCTTTGTAGTGTGTTTCTGATGTGTTCAAACCTTGTGTGTGCAATCTGTTAAACTCTTTGTAAAAATCAGCTTTCTAGACCTTTAACGGGGTGTTTGGGACAGCTTGGGGTATTGGGTAGTCATTGACCTCGTGACCAAGTTTAGCTCTGGGTTAGGATAAGTGATTTTAATCAAAAGTTTTGCGAGTTTAGTAAAAAAGTTGGTTTTGCTTAATTTTTACAAAATCTGTCCATAGTAACAAAAGGGGGTGTTTAGTCACTGGTTGTGTTTCTTTTGGTGTGTAGTTTTGGTAATCTGGTTGATTTTGGTATGATTTTGACGTGGTCTCACAAGTACACCATTTGTTGAACAAATGAGTAGTTTTTGAACACCAAAATCACTCAAAAGCATCTAACTGCCATTCTCCATAGACAGAAACAATGAGAATCTGCCCATTTTCAAGTAATGAATGTTTGTGATTTCTCTTGATTCGTGGGTCTAGCTGTTTATATGTGTATTGTGGTTTCAAATAGGGTATTATATTGGTAGTGATAAGCTGAGAATATAAGCTCTTATAGCTCACTGTTTTCATTTATTTGAATCATAGCCCACTGTATGCTAGTTCGTAGCTACTTTCCATTTTTCTCTTGAATCTGCCCATTCTGTGTGCATTTGTGGTTTGGTGATTCTGCCGTTACAATTAGGATAACATAGGTAAGAATTCAGTTCTTAGTTTAAATAGTTAGATTTTCTATTGATTAAGGGTGTTTGGGATAGCTTATTGCTTGGGTAGTTCTCGACCCTCAAGATTTGCTGAGCTATGCACGCTCTTAATTAGTTTAGGTTAAGTGAATTTTGCTATAATATTGGTTAGTCTAGTTCGAATAAATGGATATGCAAGTTAGAGTAAATTTCTGCCATGTGTAGTGTTGCAATCTGCTAGTTTAGAGTAGATTGGTTAAGTTGCTGATGATTAGAGACCTTTTTGTTATTTTAGGCTATAATTGTATCATTTATGTTTGTCTAGTATACCTTTGAGATTGGTATGCTAGTTGGTAATCACTTTGAGCACTTATTGGTTCAATTTACTACATAAAACCAAACACACCATCAGTTAGGTCTTTGTGGTACAAATATGTGAATCAGACTACTAAATCTTATAGAACGATAGAACTTAGGTTCATTTAGGGCTTAGTGTTAGCGTTTGTTTTTTTTTATTTTTAGGTTTAATATTAGCTTATTGATCAAAACAAGTTCACACATAAAGTAAAATTTGGCCACTTTAAAAGCTTAACTTTAGGTTGCTGTAGGTGGATTTGATCCATGGTAGGCTAGTTGACAAGCTTGTAGATTGATACAGCTTTTAGAAGCCTTTCAAATTCACCAAAGTGCGCTTGTAAAATTTCTGTCTGTAGAGTAAATTTGGTGTCTTGTCAAACATTGGTCAACAAATAGAAACAGGCTCGTGCTTATTGTAATGGCTGTGAGCTTACTTTTGCGTTCATGTGTTTGAGTTGAATTCGTGCATTGTGCATCCAAGAGCCAAAGAAAAGAAAGTAAAAAGAAAGTGACCTACTGTTACATTTTCGTGGTTAACTGTGCACATGAACCTAAATTTAGTTTGATTCGTATTGTGTTACTGTTTTGGGATTGTGTTTAGTGTTTGCTAGCCTGAGTATCCAACAACAACAAAAAAAAGAGTGGCCTTAAAAGTTCATTGTTGCCATAACTGTATATGTATTTTGTTATTTTGCTACCTGGGCCTGTTGATTAGAAATTCAAAAAGCTGATATGCAATAAGGAAAATAATAACAGAAAGTGGTAGCAGTAGGTTTTGAACCCTTGACCTGTACAGACAAGCAGACACAACATAACTCCATTTTACCATCTGGTCTGTAAGACCATTTCGATTTGTTTTCCTTTCTTGTTTCTTTTATACTTTCTTTTGTTTAGTGTACTAAAAAAAAAGAACAAAAAGATAGTCACTGGGTTTCGAACCCTTGACCTGTACATTGAAACAGACGCAACAACCCCTCATTAACAACCCCTCATTAACCATCTGCTCTATTGCACCACTTTGTTATCATTTCATTTTATTTTCATTATATACCATTTTTATTTTTCGTTTTTTTAGCTAATAAGCTCAATAAGCTTGTTTCGAGCTTATTTGGGCTTCTCTTCTAAGTTTATTATTTTTCTTATACTTATATTCGTATTTAATAATTTCTGTAAATTTTTGATTTTTTTTTAAAAATCATTTATTGTTTTTAATCATTTAATTAATTTAAATTAGTATTTAAATCACAATAAAAAATATAAAATTCAAAAAAATTTAATTCTTTTTTTTTCAAAATTTTCTTTTGTCATTTAGGATGTAGGAAAAATAAATTTTCTTTTGTTTAGTTTAAATTTCATAATTTTCTTTTTGTTATTATTTTTTTTAAGATTATTCTCATTTTAAAATTAAAAAAGTCATAAAAATAGAAAAAAGTCTAGAAAAATTTTCAAAAAAGTATTTTTAGTTTTTTAAAAAAAGTATAAACTAGGTTTACAAATAAAAAAAGTTTGAATTTTGTCCTTTTCTTAGTTAATTTATTTTTTTTAGGATTTTTAAATAACTTTAAATATTAATATAAAATAATTTAAGCACTTTCAAATTTTTTAGTTTATATTTTATTTTTAATTATAACTTTTAGGACTTTTTAGTAATTTTTAATTATTTTTTAGCTGAAAATTTTCGTTGGGTCGCGTTTATACGTTCGTCCGTTCGCGCGTTTTCGTCCGTTTTGAGCGTAATCCGTCTCCGTTTTCTTTTCTTTTCGACTTTCCATTAGCGTAATCACTCGAACTAAATAACGTCTATAATAATTTTGGCTTAAACACCATACCTCCACCGAGAACGAACTCGATTATTCGTCTTTACGTTTTTCCTAAAACGTATTGATTAATACTTACCACGACTTAGCGTTTGCTTACTTTTTCCTAAGGGTAAGTAAAACGACTAAAAACCACTACACCACCACACATAATTCTGACTTTTACGACATAAAATACACGTTTTGGTCTTGTTATTATTGGAAATAAGTGGTAAAAGGATAAGTGTTTTCACACATATTAAATCCCCTACACTTGACCATTGCAATGCCCTCATGCAATGCATTAATTTCAAAGCACAGTTTACATTTTTCATCATAAATAACCCACCTTGGCCTTTATTTAATACTAAACACTAAAAAAACAAAACAAGTAAAGAAATCAAAGACTTACATTGGGGTTTTGGTTGTCATGAATGTTAATCATTCTCAAGCTTAAAAACGAGATCATTGTATTATAAGTTAGCAAACTAACACAAACTCATGTGGGCCAATTATTTACTTATGCTCCCTTACTCCTAGGTGTATCTCTTATATTTTAATTTTGTCTTGAATGATCACGAGGATACATTGTTTGACTTATTTCGATAGTTATTTAGGCTTAAAATAAAGTGGGGCAATTTAATCCATAGTTAGCTAAAGGACAAAATCTTTTAAAAATGCTTCTCGGGACGTTTTAAAGTTCATATCTTGGCATAACTCGATTCACGATTTGAGACCTTTCTCGGACCGATATTTGCCAGCGACTTCATACTTCGAATCTTGAGAGACGTTCTTTAAATTATGGTCTTCTCTTCATAATAGGAATTTCTTCACTTGAAGTTTTTGAGAGATTCTTCATATTTGGACCACGACTTCTTCTTTTTTCTCCAATCTTTATTTTGGAATTTGATATACAACGATCCACCTTCTTTTAGGACTTGGATCTATTTATCCTCATGCCTTGTTAGGGCCTTTTTGGATAGACTTCTCAATGATCTTTAGGGGAGTATTTGCTTTTCGTCGTGTGTCTCGATCCTTCATATTGATTTTTGATAAATGATTCTTCACATCACTTGGGATCTTTAGCAACAAAATGTAGCCCTCATGCCTTGTTAGGGCCTTTTCGGACTCGCCAATCTTCGCGTCCCGCTTCAATAAGTTATGCCTTGGATATGAACTCTAATTAATACCGAGCAACTTTTAAACGATCTTGGGCTAGAAGCTAAGTAACTTTTCAAATGGTACGACCTTACTTATTGCAGATAACTTTATTAACAAACGATGGGAGAATAGGCTTATAATCAACTCACATAAATTCACGAAAGAATACCAAACTTATAATTGACTCTATCATCACTCGTTCTCCACAATTTAAAATCTCAAGGAATGAGACTCATGGATGCTTAGCCAATTAAATCAAAGTTTTGAGTTTTCAAGTCGTCTATAGGATCTTGCAAATTCTTAGACTCTTTCAAGTTTAGAATTCGCATTTTAAAGTTCCCTTGATAAACGACTTTCTAGGATCAATTATAGGAACTTGCGAAAAGTTCTTGTTCTTAACCCGTAAGGGTTAAGACTTTCGCGTTTTAAAGCTCCCTATATAAAAGCCTAGAAAAACTTGACATAAACACATTAAGGATACTAGCTAGAGTAAACTTGGATAAGTAAACTCGGGTTTAGTCAAAAGATTCATGACTTTGAAAAATTTAAAACCACTTTATTAAAAAATTTATTCTAACACAGAAAGTAAATAACGATAACAAAGGAAAATACTACTAGACTACTAGGCCAAAATAGATTAAAAATTTTGAAAAATGTCAAAAAATTAAATTTTCCGGTTAAAATGAGGACAAATTAATGGAAAATCCCACTTACTTCGATAGAAGTCCCCACCACACTTGATATAAACATTGTCCTCAATGTTTAAGCATGTGGGAGTAAACTCCCCTACACTTAGGACATTGTGCACGTTCTTTAAATCTTGCTAAGGAAAGGACGACTATAGTTATTTCAATGTGAACATATAAGATATGAAATATTGAATCACGACAGTTTAGGATAGAACCGGGAAGACGGGTACACAGGATCACGGTCGTCAAATGTCATCAAAAGTGCTCTTTGAAGGTTTAATCCCTGCACAGCATAAGAAACAAGACAACAAACACATACGGGGCTCCACCTACACTTATTATGAAAACGGTAAAGGATAGATCAATGGGTTGCCTCCCGAGAAGCGCTTGTTTTTGTTAACCGAGTCACGAGCCTGACTCGACCCTGAACTAATTCAAGGGAAAGGTGGTGAGGGATGGAATCATCTCATGAGAGATGTCCTCACCAATGTACAGCTTTACACGCTGGCCTTTCACTTTAAATTTTGGCCCATTTGAATGAGAAAGTTCAATGGTGCCGTAACGGAAGACTTTGGCGACGGTGAATGGACTAGACCAACGGCTCTTCACCTTACCCGAGAAAATCTTCAACCCGAGAGTTAAAGAGTAAATCTTGATCACCAACGTGAAACTCTCGGTTCTTAATCCTTGAATCATGAATGATCTTGGTCTTCTCCTTGTAGATCAATTAATTCTCATAAGCTTGATTCCTTAATTCATTTAGATCGTTGAGTTGAATCTTTCGAAGATCATCGGCTTTGTTGATGTCAAAATTGGCCCACTTCAAGGCCCAGTACGCCTTATGTTCCAGCTCAATAGGGAGGTGGCATGCCTTCCCGTACACAAGACGATATAGAGTGCAACCAATAGGTGTCTTATATGCGGTACGGAAAGCCCACAGAGCATCATCTAACTTATCGGTCCATGAGACACGATGCTCTCCCACAGTATGCTCTAATATTCTCTTTAATCCACAGTTAGAAATCTCGGCTTGACACCGTACTTAGCCATGACTCGAGCAAATTGATCATTGCAAAAATGAGTCCCGCGGTCACTGATGATAGTACGAGGAACACCGAATCGAGCAAAAAGCTTCTTCAGAAAGTTCACAACCACCCTCGCATCGTTCGTAGGGAGAGCCTTAGCTTCAAACCATTTGGATACGTAGTCAACGGCTACGAGGATGTACTTGTTCCCTTTGGATGATGGAAATGGCCCCATAAAGTCGATACACCATACGTCAAAGATTTCACACTCTTGGATGAAATTTTGAGGCATCTCATCTTTATGTGTTATCTTGCCTTGGCGTTGGCAAGCATCACAATTTTTAACCATCTCGTGAGCGTCACGATAAATGGTGGGCCAATAGAATCCCGAGTCAAGCACTTTCTTAGCGGTGTAGTTGGGACCAAAATGACCACTGGTGGGTCCTTTATGGCAAGCTTCGAGAATGTCTAAAGCTGCAGGTCCATCAACACACCGATGAATAATCAGATCAGCACATTGTTCGAAGTGATAAGGGTCATCCCAAAAGTAAGTCTTAACATCTTTAAAGAACTTCTTCTTTTGTGGGGATGTTAACCCTTCGATGAGAATACCATCCGCTAAGTAGTTTGCAATGTCCGCAAACCACGGGGTGTCATCAAGATTGGAATTTTTAGACATTAAGGCCTCAAGGGGAAAAGAATCATGGATCTCTTTATTTTGGATGATCCCCTTGATAGGGATCCTCAAGTCTACTTAGATGATCCTCGGCTGGGTTTTCGGCTCCCTTCTTGTCACGAATTTCAATTTTAAATTCTTGAAGGAGAAAAACCCAACGAAGAAGTCTTGGCTTAGAATCTTGCTTAGTCAACAAGTACTTCAACGCGAAATGATCGGTATACATAATGGTGGTGGAAAGGACAAGATAGGGGCGAAATTTCTCAAAAGCATACACTACAGCTAAAAGCTCTTTTTCGGTAGTGGTATAATGCAATTGAGCCCCCGTCATTGTCTTGCTAGCATAATGGATTGGTTGGAAGTGTTTGTTCACTCTTTGGCCCAAAACCGCTCTAATAGCGAAATTGATAGCATCGCACATCACTTCAAAAGGTAGCTCCCAATTAGGGGTAACCAAGACCGCTGCCTTAGTTAGCTTGTCCTTAAGAAGATTGAAGGATTCAATACACTCTTTAGAAAAAATAAAAGGAGTATCTTTTTTCCAAGAGGTGGGTCATCGGGCGAGCGAACTTAGAAAAATCTTGAATGAATCGACGATAGAACCCCGCATGACCAAGGAAACTTCTCACACTCTTCACGGTTGAAGGTGGAGGTAATTTTTCTATGACATCAAATTTAGCACGGTCCACTTCAAGACCAGCTTTGGAGATTTTATGTCCAAGAACAATGCCTTCTTTTACCATGAAATGGCATTTTTCCCAATTAAGAACGAGACGAGTGTCTTCACACCGTTTGAGCATACGTTCTAAATTGGCAAGGCAAGTAGAGAAAGAATCACCATAGACCAAGAAATCATCCATGAAAACTTCCATATTTTCTTCAACCATGTCGTGGAAGATAACCATCATACACCTTTGGAAAGTCCCGGGAGCATTGCATAAACCGAAAGGCATTCTTTTGTAAGCAAATGTTCCATAAGGACAAGTGAATGTGGTTTTCTCTTGGTCTTTAGGATCGATGGGAATTTGAAAATACCCAGAGAAACCGTCTAAGAAGCAATAATAATCATTACCCGCTAGACGCTCGAGCATTTGATCCATGAAAGGAAGAGGAAAATGATCCTTTCTCGTAGCATTATTGAGTTTGCGATAGTCTGTACAAACTCTCCACCCTGTAACGAGACAAGTAGGAATCAAATCGTTCTTTTCATTGGGCACAACGGTGATTCCGCCTTTCTTAGGCACACAATGGACCGGACTAACCCATGGTGAATCCGAAATAGGGTAGATCATTCCCGCATCAAGAAGTTTGATAACCTCTTTTTTTATAACGTCATGGATCTTGGGATTTACCCTTCTTTGGTTTTGAATAGTGGGTTTAAAGTCGTCCTCCATGAGAATTTTATGTGTGCAAAAGTGAGGATCAATTCCACGAATATCGGAGATTTTCTAAGCTATCGCTTTCTTATGATTCTTCAGCACGTAGATAAGTTGATATTTTTCGTCTTTTTTCAAATCCTTTTTGATGATGACGGGTAACTTCTTATTGTCTTCAAGGAACACGTATTCGAGATGAAACAGTAGATCCTTAAGCTCTAAATCTGGAGGATTTTCGATGGAAGGTATAGTCAAATTCGGATCATTGATAGAGATTTCCTTAGGTGATGGTGGAGAAATATGGTCCTCATTGAGAAGTTTCTCAATGGTACGAATGTCTTCATCCCAATTGAAGGGATAATCGTCATATTGTAAGTCCACATCCCCCAAAGTTGCTTCAAATTCTTTCAAAAGGAAATCACTTTCTCCAAATGGAGTTAGTGATGGAGCAACAGAGGCAACGGTCTCAACAATGGATAGAGAAGAAGAACCACTTTTACAAGCGTCTTTGAAATGCTCTTCACAAGCCTCATCAAGAACATCAATGAAATTAACACTCTCGTGTTCAGAAGGCTGCTTAGAAAGTTTACCCATGTTGAAGACGATTTTATCGTCACCAACTCTCATGATTAATTCACCCGCGGATACATCAATGAGAGTGCGACCGGTCCTCAAGCATGGACGTCCAACGATTAATGGAACACGGGGGTCCATCTCGTAGTCAATGACAACAAAATCCGCCGGAAAGGTGAATTTATCGACAACGATGAAGACATCTTCGGCTATCCCCACTGGATAAGCAACCGTACGGTTAGCTAATTCCAATGTCATTCGTGTGGGGACTAGCTCGTGTAGAGATAATTGTTTCCAAACACTAAATGGCATTAAGTTTATACTAGCACCTAGATCGGCTAGGGCCATATAATTCTCTACCCCGGGGAAGTTGCAAGGAATGAGAAAGCGACCCGAATCACCATGTTTGGTGGGTAATTTCCTTAAGAGCACTGCGGAGCAATTCTCATTAAGTTGGGTCTGAGCGATATCAAGGAGTTTTTCATTGTCACTAAGAAGATCTTTAAACATTTTAGCATACTTCGGCATGTGAGCGAGAGCCTCGACAAAGAAGATGTTGAAATTCAGTTGTTTAAACATTTTAAGAAAGTTAGAAACCTGAATATCATCCTTGTTCTTCAACTTCTCTTTCCTCAACCTTGAGGGATAAGGTATATTAGGTTGAGATGAAGGCTTTGGAATGGAATTCTCACTCACATCCTTGGGTGGTGGAGTGGTGAAAGTAGAAGGTGGAGGAATTGGAGAAATAGAAGGTGGAGGAATTGGGGAAATAGACTCGTTTTCCTTTGTCACAATCACCGGTGTAGGTGTAGGAAGCTTGGGTTCCTTTAAACCTTTTCCACTTCGAGTGGTGATTGCTTTCATCTCCCCTCTTGGATTAGCAATGGTGTTACTCGGAAGAGAACCCGAACCAGAGGCTTGATTACTTGTGAAAACACTAGCCATCATATCCCTTAAGTTATTCGTTTGACTGCTCATAGAGTTTCTCATATCGGCTCGAAGATCATTCCCTTGTTTCGCCATGTCATTCCTTAGCTCAGCTCGAATATCGTTCCCTTGTTTCGCCATGTCACCCTTCAGGTTAATGAATTGGCTTTGAAGATTCGTCACCATCTCTCTATTGGTTCTCATGTAAGTTTTGAGGTCTTGGTTCAATGTCGTGGGTTGATTGAGAGGTGGGTCTTGGTAAGCTTGATTATTTCCTTGAGGTGGATATGGGTTTCTTTGGGATTGATATTGATTAGAAGCTCGAGGTTGGCTTTGATTGTTGCGGTTGAAATTGTTTTGGTTTTGGTTTTGAGGAGAAAAACCGGGTGGAGATAGAAAGTTTTTGGAACGATAACTTAGCAACTTACGGTCTCCTTGAGGACGTGCTTGATAGTCTCCCGTAGAAAAGTTACCGTTAGCGGCATACACATTTTCCGGATTGTCAAGAGTAGAAGGACAATCAGTGTATGAATGAGAACCCCCGCAAATCTCACAAGAAGTTGCTACAGCTTTAGCTTGTTGAAATTGGTTTGTAGCCATGGTTAAGAAGTTTTTGTTCATCTCAGCTACTTGGCGAGTAAGTTTGGTTATCTCTGAGTTGGATGATGTAGAAGAAACATTGGCCCTCTGGTTATTCCTTGAAGACGCAGATGAATCCCAATTTTTATGGTGAGTAGTCATGTTCTCTATAAGCTCTCTACACTCCTAAGGTCTTCTCTTCATGAATGTACCACCGGCGGTAGCATTAATCGTATCACGATCACGAAAAGTTAAACCATTATAGAAAGTATCAATCAAAGTAACGAGGAGCATGTTATGGTTTGGACAACGGTCGATCAAGACATTATATCGTTCCCAAGCATCGAAAAGCGACTCATCAGGTTCTTGAGTGAATCCACTGATTTGGTTGCGAAGACTAGTGACCATGGATAGTGGAAACTAGCGCGACAAAATTTTTTGAGTCATGTCATTCCATGTTTGAATTGAATTTTTGGGAAGACGATCAAACCATTTTTCGGCATGGTGGGATAAAGTGTGCGGAAAGAGGTGAAGGCGAAGAAAATCCATGGAAACACCGGGCATTTTCAAGCTTTGAGTGACGGTGATGAACTTGTCGAGATGTTTGTTGGCATCATCATCCGGTAATCCGCGAAACGGGCAAGCATTTTGAACTTGCTGGATCATGTGATGCTTCAACGAAAATTCAGGAGCCGTGATTTGCATCGGCGCAATCGGTCATCCGCGACCGTTCATTGTTGGCTGACAAAGCTCCTCCATTGTTCGTAAGTTGGGTGGGGGAACATTGTTGTTGTTGTTATTGTTATTCAAATTGGGGTGGGGTGGGTTGTTATTATTGTTATGCACACCGGCCATATCTATTTCTCTAAGAGTGTCGGGCTCAGGATAAGACGTAGAGGGAGTACGCATACACTAAAAGGAAATAAAATATTTTTGATTTTTTATTGTGTTTGGATTTTTGAAAATTTTATATTTTTTGGATTTTTGAAAATTTTTGTGCTTGAAAATAACGTTCCCAAAATAACGGATCCCAAAAGCCAATTTTTCACTAAAAACCGTTGATCTTTACGAAAAGAGCTGGCAGCGGTGCCATTTAATAAATGGAATTTGCTTAGTCTATATGTACACAATCATTCTCGGTATCTAATCGAATTGATCACGGTTTGAAGTGGAATAGTTGTTCTTGGTGACAAAAAGGGGAGTTGATTTTCTATTCTACTAGAAGGGTAAATGCGAAGCGTAATTAAAATAAGCTAAAAGCAAATCTAGAAAAACATAATTAAAATGCGAAACTGAATGCCCTATCGGAATCACGTCGGAATGATACAGTCGGAATCCGATCGGAATGTGGCAAAATGAACCTCGTCGGAATCACTCCTATCGGAATGATTGAGAAAGAAATGATCGGAATACTGGCGACTCAAAGCTATCGGAATATCAAATAAATACATCCAGATCGGAATAGCAATCGGAATCCAAAACAGACCTATCGGAATCCAGATCGGAATCCCCGTCGGAATAGAAAATCCTTTTCCGATACTATGTATCGGAATAACAATGAAGCTGATCGGAATATACAGCCCTAATCCGATGTGTGATCAGAATGCTTGTCGGAAAGTGAAAACCTTTTCCGACAGCTTTGAAAAACGTAATAAGCAAACAAATAAGCTCCTATTTTGAGAAGCTCAACCCAAAACTTAAACAAATTTTTAGAGAAAATAACTAAATAAGCACAAATAAGAACCTTTTATACTTTAATCAAGCAAAACTTTTAAATCAAACTTTAATAAAACGAGACTTTTTAAGAAAACTAAAAAGTAAATAAGCTAAACACAAACTAAGCCAATAAGCATGGTATGCTCAAAGCTTAATCCGTATAAAAACTCAGAGATGAATAAAAAGATAGACTTTTTAATCACATAAGCATCAAGATGAAACTAAATCGAATATTATCACTAATCAAGATCAAAATCAAAAACAAGAAAGCTAGAAGAAGATTAAGATAAAAACAAGATTAAACTCTCAAAAGTAAAGATTTGATTCAAACAAGAAAGGAATAAAAAGATGAAGTTCTAGTGAGAGAAAGTTAAACACTTTCTCTCTCTAAAAAACTAAACTACTAAAATTGAAAAATGAACTAATTAACTAACACCCTCCTAATGTGTCATTAGGAGGGTATATATAGGAGGTGGGGAGTACATGTGTTGCTTCCTTCTTTCTTTTCGTCTCGACTCGATTTAAATTCTTTGTCTTTCTCGACGTCGTTTCGGGATTTGTCGATAGAAATTGAACTTGTCTTATAATTTTCTTCTTCTATTAGACTTGAGTTCGTCGACTTCATTAAACCTCCGTCTTTAGACTTTTTCTTCGATAAATCTTTAGAATAGGCCTTGTACTTCCGTTCTTTTTGCACTCTTGATCTTTTGACATTGTCTTTTCTCGTTTTCTTCGATAAAAGCCTGTGAAAACCCATGTTTTCTTCCTTTTTCATATTTTTATCCTGAAACACAATAAAAACACAAACCACGCATAATTCCGACTTTTACGACATAAAATACACGTTTTGGTCTTGTTATTATTGGAAATAAGTGGTAAAAGGATAAGTGTTTTCACACTTAATACTCTTCCCTCAATCTTTCTTCCTCTAATTATCTGTGAGTTCGCTTCTTTGGAGGAGAGGGTGCATAAACCATAGTGGCTTTACCCTTTGGATCATGAGATGGACCAGGAGTAGGGGATGATGTGCCAGGAATATCATCCATTGGCATGGGGCCAGCTGTATCAGCCTTTGGCATGGGACCAGCAGCAGCAGGTGGAATGCGAGAAGGACTAGGATGGGCAGGTAGATCATCACTTTGCTTGACAGCAAAAGCAGCCCTATGCAACACACTCAACCCATCCTCTTTTCTATCAGTATCAGAATCAGATAACACCACCTTCTTCTTATGGCTTTTGAGCTGCTGCTCCAATGATTTGACCCTGTTCGCCAATGGGAGCACAAAATCCCTTGTGAGCTTGCGATACTCATTGAGTGTTGTCTCCAAAGAAACAATCTTCTCATAATACCTATGCACAAGAACAACCAAAGAAGTCAAAGTAACAGGTTCCTCAACTTCCCCACCAAGAGAACTTGGTT
The DNA here is from genome assembly GCA_025667525.1 of Glebionis coronaria. Taxonomy (NCBI): domain Eukaryota; kingdom Viridiplantae; phylum Streptophyta; class Magnoliopsida; order Asterales; family Asteraceae; genus Glebionis; species Glebionis coronaria. The sequence goes on along the minus strand of CM046880.1, from coordinate 245,290,814 downwards.
TGGGGGATGCATCACTGGTACCAGTAGCAAAGGATTGGGCATTCAAGTGGGCACGAGAGCAAGAGGTCTACGCAGCTTTAGGATAGGGTGGACTAGGAGGGGGAGTATCAGCAAATGGGGACACATGTGGGCGAGAAGAAGAGGGGCCTTCGAGGTTGAGGGCATTTCTACCCTACCCTCGCTAGCCGTCTCCTCTACCTCCACATGTGTGACACCACTAGTAGGTATCTCCTCCTCTATAGGATCATCCACCAATTGAGGTTCCTCCCCGGCTGGATCAGCCGGAGGAACCACATTGGGATCCATTTGTGCCAAGGCTAACATAGCAGCAGTGAGGGGCATGTGATGTCCAACATGTCCAATGGTCATATTCATATACACTTTAGGGGTAAGCCTAGAAGGGTGATATTATGTCCTATTCATAGGGATACACACAAGTATCTGCTGCAACAACCGTGGATACATGAGAAACTTCTTCCTAGAGCCTGTAGCACTGAGATTACCAAGCATACCATCAAACAGATAACGAGAAAAGTTAAAAGTTTTACCCAGGGCAATACATACTAAACTAGTAGCAAGAGATATGGGAAATTGTTAGGTCGATTCAGTACCTAATGACCTCCCTGAAGGATTTGAATAACAATCAGCCTAAGTGAATAATTAACCTTGAACATAACAAGATCACTGAGTGAATAGTCACTCAGTGAGTTGCCTTTGATTTCCTACACTGAGTCTAAAAGGAAGACTCAAGCATTCAGAGAGGCGAAGCTCAACAAATGTCTTCTTTGACAAAGAAAAAGGTGATGGGTTCAGTGAGTTGTGGCAATAGACTCACTGAACCCCATACGATCTCCCTGAAGAAAACAAGCATTCTCCAAGACTGAAGAAAAGGCGGGATAAGTTGAATTGTGACAAGATGAAGTACATCACAAAATTAGCGTGACTTACCCTTTTGGGATAGATGGGGTACTGATATGTGTAAAGGACTTATGTCTTACTACTTAGAATAGGTTAAGACAAGATACTACACTGTACCAATAAGACAAGAATTGCACATGGGCAATTATTGTCTTCTACCCACTTTCCTTCTATAAATAGGATGCTTGTAAAGGAGAGAAAAACAAGTTTGCACAGTAAATGATTTAGACATTCACAAACAAGTTTTTTCTCTCCTCCAAACACGATCATACACTTGAGTTAGAAACTCCTGTTGATAGAATCATCAAGCTTAGCAATCGTTAGGATTGGACTAGCTTGTTAGTGAGGAGATCATAAAACCACACATTGTCTATTCAATCCCTATTGTAGCTTCGAATACAATAAGGTATAATTCTTTAATAAAGCTAAGAGTTAAACGTTGAAAACATTGTGTTAATTTAATTACTTGTATTATGTTTATTGCATTACTTAACCATGGGTTAGTACTATACTTAGTTTACTTAAGTATAGTACTAATTACAAGGGACCAACAGAAATGCATCCCAACTCCCAGCTTTGGGACTTAAGCATTGTATCAAGAAGTGAATAAGCAGCCTCCATTGAGGGGTAAACCTATTTTTATGAAAGTTAAACTTGCCCTCATAATTATAACCAATGGCCTCCATTCCATCCAACACATCCTGATTGGGAAGTGAAATAATGCCTCCTTCATCTTGGAGATGAAGGGCAGAGCGGATGGATGCTTCAATCACCACAAAGGATCGGTCATCTATGGTAGCATGAATCTCCAATGGGTGACCCAACACTTCGTGAGTGTTGGGAGTAGTCCAAAACTGGCGTATGACAGAGTCATATACAGTAGGATAAATAGTTAGAGCATACCTGAGATTCGAGGCTTCAATGCACTCCAGGATATCAAGAAACTCCTCTCTTCTAGGATCATCTCCAAGATAAGCAACCTTGTTGTGATTGGACTTGTAGTGAAGAGCAGCCATTGATGATGATTGAAATAGTGGAAGATAATTCATTGAAGATGAGGAAGGGTAGGAGCGGATGTGTGTGTGTGATTAAGTTTGATGATGAGTCAAATGAGCCTTTTAACTATTAATAATGGTCTCAAAAATTGTTCATTGACCCCTAATTATGGGGGTTGCCCTTTCAAAATTAAGTCATTTATGATGAGTAACCACTTACCCTCCAATCCATTATTAGCAAAATTCAGTTACCAAAGATAAACAAAATATGTGTACCAGAAGTAACTTGCGTTGACTGAAAGTCAAAACGCATAAAGGTCATCACTAGGAGCTGCGACTAGTCAACAAAAGTCAACGGAATGAACAGTGACCCAAAGAAATACTAGAAGCCACACATAAGTGAGAAATAGGGATATCAACCCACTAGGAGCATACGAATGCCACTAGGAGGAACCAATATTTTCCACTATAAGATGCGCACACCGCAAGTACCCATCAAAAATGTTGTTAATAGCTACCAGATGAAAGAATGTACAAGAGTATTGTTACAACAAGCCTCCCTTAGGATTTGCCTCCCCTCAATCCTAGACCTCAAGGATTGACCATACCAATGTGAACCACCAGGTGATTAAGGTGGGACCATCAAACACTTTAGTTAACAAGTCAGCAACATTATCATACGTATGTACCTTGAGAACCTGTATCAGCTTCTTTTCATTAGCATCACCTATAAAGTGGTGCGGAATCTCTATATGCTTTGTGTGTTGATGAAATACATGATTCTTTACTATGCAGATAGTGCTTTGATTGTCGATGAAGATTTTTGTGTTCATAAAGTTAAACCCATAGTCTAATATTTGATTTTGTATCCACAAGACTTGTCCACAACAACTAGTAGTAGCTACATACTCAGCTTCTGTTAAGGAAGTAGCTACTATTTTTTGTTTCTTGCATTGCCATGAGATAAGTCTTCGTCCCAAAAATTGACAACCACCAGTAGTGGACTTTCTATCATTATTTGCACCTGCATAATCACTGTCACTATAGGCTTCAAGAACAAACGGAGATTCCATTAGATACCATAAGCCTAGCTTAGGCTGTGCCTTAATGTACTAGAAGATTTTCTGTGGATTTGCTTTTTTACTAATCCGGTGGTCTAGGTGGGTGGTGGAAGGTGGTGGAAGCTATGGATGAGTTGAGAGAGAAAAGGTTGTGTGTGAAAATAAGAAAATGTATTAAGAACACAAATGAAACACAAGTAACACCCCTCCTTGGAAGCCTTGGATGGGTATATATATAGTCACACACCGCACCTAAACTACATTATTTCCTAGTCTAGTCTAAGCATGTGTGACTATGATAACTAATGGGAATTCTTAAATGTCGTCACATAAAGTGAATTTCCACCAATCTTCCCCCATGGGACGACGTGTAGAATTCTTTGCAATATTTTTCCTAACAAGTACATAATGATTAAGAACAAAAGCTTTCATGAAGCGTCCAATGCTGATGATGTCTTTTGAGGCCTTTGACTTCAAGTCTTCACTCCAAAACGACTCATCTTTAAAGTAACTTGTAGTAGAAATACTGTAACGGCACGAGCTAAGTAATCCATATACTTCTGGTTAAGGAGAAGCTTCTGAATTAACTTCCCCCTAATTCATGCCACATAAACTTGATGTAGAAGCTTTTAAATAGCTTCCCCCTAAATCGACAATCCTCGTAAGCAACTTCAAAGCTTTCAATAAAGCTTAGAAAGATTAAGCGCACAACGGAATTTAAAAAAGCAAACCCCATCATATAACATGATAATGTTGCTATGAGGGATTGAAAGTAAGGGGCATACCAAGTAGATCAACAACGTCTCTTCTCACGCTTGAATAATTCTTCTGAATTTTTCTTCCCCCTGAGAGTTCAAGTTATGCATACTAGAAAGAATCAAGACATTTCTTCCCCCACATAGTTGAAGAAAATAAACCAATCCCAAGTATGAAGCTCAAATACTGAAGTAGACACTTTATCCCATTCATGAAGTTGACATCGTAACACCAGAGTCAATTAATTCCCGGAAATGCACATATCTTCTTCCGGAGATGCACTAGAGTCAATTAAGTCCCGGGAATGCATATCTCTCCATATAGGATAATGATGATGAATAATTGTAACATCAAAACAATTAAACATCGAATCAGTAGTGTATCGTTTAGAGATTGATAACGCCACGAGTTAAAACACTGATTTTCTCTGCGATTATGACAATTGTCTTCCTGGAATGTCTTCAAATCAAAAGAAGGTATGAATTTCATCACGTGTACTCGTTGTGCGTTCAATGTGTCTTCTTCTTCCCCCTTGATGGTTTCAAAACTCGGAACCATCAATAAGTCGTACGCACATGCACCTGAAATCTCGTGAGAATAATAAATAAGCAGAATTATATATTTTGTGAGAATCAACTGTTGGTCGAAATTCTCTACTCATAAACTCTCCATGAACATCTTTACCAACCCACTTGTAAGCAATTTGAAGTGACCACTGATAGAATGAACCAGATACATCAAACGTGAAACTGAATAAGAATCCCTCGATCTTGTGACTTAAGCTTGCACAATTGTTGAATGAAGAATGGTGGAGAAATCTCTAAGTACCCATAACATCACTGAAGAAGTATATAAGCACAACACCTCTTGAAATTATCCACGTCGACTACGCACGTGACACTGAGTACAACAATGTAACCCCTTTTAGTGATAGTTATCCGAGTCATCAACCAACCACCCCGAACCCGGAAACTAGATAAATACGTCTTCATTCTAAGATTAAACACGAGCAAGTTATCTTCAAAGATAAAATAAGTTCACGCCTTCGAAAAATCCGTCTTCAATTCCAAATTATTAATACCCGCTCAAACAAATCCGTAGCCACTAAAAATATAGCCATTTTTCTTCGATCTCGTCAAAATAAATTTTTTGTCACGTTGTCTCGTATCTTTGTCACGTTACTTAGACACAACCCGATGATGACCGAACTATAACTTAATACACACAAATTTTATACAAAAATAAAAATTTGAGATACAAAAATCGTGTGTATAGAACAAAGTCACACGGCCCATTTATCCAAGAACATAATCCAAGTGTGAGACGGTTAAATTTATATCACAATACTTTAGTGATATATGGTCCAACAAAGATTAGTACCCGTCCAAAGGAAAAACACTTGGGATATAAAAACCACTCAGACCCTAATTTTCCTCACACACTTGATATTACCAACCCTAATCATAAACCTATACTTCTCCGCCTCTTTCTTATCCTTATCGCACAGCCACCTAAAACTTATCTCTTCATCATCTTAACTAAAAACGCAACCTCCATTAATCTCATCTATAATCCGAGTGTAAAACCATCTCTAAATCATATTTGTAGATGCAAATCACCCAATTAACGACCCTAACTCAAAAAAATAATCTCATTTGAACCCCATCATTATTTCGAATCACAAAACCACGTGATTATCTACCATGACCGACTAACAATAATCACTCGTAGCAACTTGTATCAAAATAATGGTGTATCGTTATGTTCGTGTAGGCCAAGTGACAAAGACAAATGACATCAAGATCTTTAAACAGGATCTCGGGTAGGTTTGTATTGGTTGCATCTTGATTTAATTTAAAACCGAAATAAAGAATGAAGATTATAACATAATTGTTATAGATCTATCTTTATTTTCGAAAATTAAAAGAAAATGGATAAACTTCTCACAAATCTGTGATGAAATGATGGTTTCGTGTAGATCTTTGATGATCTTTGAAACAAAAACATAAACTGAGATCTTGATATATATTTGCTGTTTGATTTAGATAGATGGAGTTAAGTGTCGATGGGAATAGGATTAGATGTGGAGTTGGGGAGTAATAAGGCTAGAGTGTTATGTTGGTACTGGTCTCGAGTAATGTTTAAACAACATGGTCAGGTTTTGTTACACTGGTCAAGGTCTGTCAAAATTCCATCGCAATGTTTTCAGAATATTGCATGGCAATATTAAATAATAAAGCCATCACATTCATTTATATTCCATCGGAATGTTAGAAAAAAATTAGCAGCATGACGTCATAATATGCTATTGTGATAGGTCAAATCACCCATCGCAATGAGACCCATCGGAATGAGTCCCATCGCAATGGGTATTGTCAAACTCATCGGAATGTGTAAGAAAAAACCCCATCCCAATCCATGTGATCGAAAGTGGCCATCGGAATGCATGCATCTAAAAATTTATCCATAGTACTTTTTTTCCGGTTTTTCAGGGTCATGTTTTTCTGGGTACAAACTTATCTTCATCTTCAAAAAATGAAAAGAAATGAAACCATGAATCGAAAATGAGAACACTAATAACAGATTTGAAACCATGACCCATGAAACTGACCACAACAACAACTTTTGACCAGGACAGGTCTAGATCTGATATTCTTGTGTGACATGTTTAAAAAATCAGAACCGAAGAAGATATTATGTATGGGACATATAAGGGACCAAAGAAAACCAGAGATATGGACCATAGACTAGTAATATTACCTGATGAATGATGATAAAAAAGGCAGTGACAAGAAACTATTGAGACAAAAAAATAGCGGATATAGAACAAAAAATTAATAGACCGAGACTAAAAAAAAATTAAGACCACCAAATCGAAAACAAGAACACGATCCAATGATTGAACCGAGGCTCTGATACCAATTGTAAATTTGCTTTTTTACTAATCTGGTGGTTTAGGTGGGTGGTGGCAGGTGGTGGAAGCCATGGATGAGTTGAGAGAGAAAAGGTTGTGTGTGAAAATAAGAAAATGTATTAAGAACACAAATGAAACACAAGCAACACCCCTCCTTGGAAGCCTCAGAGGGATATATATATAGTCACACTCCGCACCTAAACTATACATTGTTTCCTAGTCTAGTCTAAGCGTGTGTGACTATGATAACTAATGGGAATTCTTAAATGTCGTCACATAAAGTGAATTTCCAACATTTTCTTGACAACATTAAAATTTGACACCGTAGGTGCCACTTGATGTCTAAAACAAAGCACTAACAACAAACATAATGTCGGGGCGAGAAGCAGTCAAATACATAAGTGAGCCTATCATGGACCTGTATAAATGCACATTAACAGGAGGATGAGGCTCATTCTTGAGCTTGACTTTAGTCACCTCATAGGGTGTGGCTGCTGGTCGAAGAGGTTCCACATCAAATTTCTGAATAATGTCCCGAACATATTTTTCTTGACTAATGAAGATGCCATCCTGCTGTTGTTTAACTTGGAGACCAAGGAAAAATGTCAGTTCACCCATGACACTCATATGGAATTCACCCTTCATCAAATGTTCAAACTCATCACACCATTCCTTCTTTGTAGACCCAAAGATGATATCATCCACATACACCTGAACCAGGATGATATCTTTGGCACTTCGTTTAAGGAACAATGTTTTGTCAATAGTACCTCGTCTGTAGCCATGCTTCAACAAGAAGGTAGATAACCGCTCATACCAAGCTCTAGGAGCCTGATGAAGACCATAAAGAGCTTTGAAAACCTTGTAGACTTTCTTAGGATGAAGTGGATCCACAAAGCCCTTAGGTTGAGTGACATACACCTCCTCATCAATCTTGCAATATAGAAAGGCACTCTTAACATCCATCTGAAAAACGGTGAAGCCAATATAAGAAGCAAAAGCCAAAAAATAGACGGATGGCCTCAATACGTGCAACACGAGCAAATACTTCATCATAATCAATTCCTTCCCGTTGAGTGTGACCTTGTGCTACTAGTCTTGCTTTATTCCTCACAACAATACCCCGAGCATCTTTCTTGTTTTTCAAAATCCATTTGGTACCAACTATTGTCTTTCCGTCCGGCAAGTCAACCAGAATCCAAACATTCTGAAACAAAAATTGTTGCATCTCTTCCTGCATAGCTTCTACCCAACTTTGATCTTCAAGAGCATGTGAGACAGACCTAGGTTCCACCTGTGACAGAAAACAAGCAAACAAGCAGTGAAGAAAATATGTATGGTTATAGCGTTTTTTGTCTTCAATGTAGCTCACAAGAGAATGATGACCAGTTGATGCTTTCTTCTGCATGTTGCGAGTCTTGACAGTAGAACCAGTATCTCTTATGATTTGAGTTGTAGGATGCGCTTTATGGATTTTCTGAATAGGAGTAGGATCCACTTCCACTTCTGGTGCCAAGTTATTTAGATCCCCAACAATGCCATCGTCGTACGAAGCAGAGTTAAAGATGCATGTAAGTGGCTGCTTATGGATATCATCCAACTTAGCATTAGACTTCTTAGCATGGTTTCCAAGGTTAGTAGGACCAGAGAACCTTGGTGTAGAAGTTGGATCACTAAGTGGACTTCTAATAAGAGAGGAATTGGCATCAGGAGTGATACTTGGCTCATTAAGAGAGACTGTTACAACAGGAATATTCAAAGTAAACTCAAAGATTCCTTGGTTAGTTGCAGCAGTAGCATCTTGTTGTTGCTTTAGCAGTGCATCAATATCTCGTTGTGAGTCAGTGATATCCGGTGAAGTAGCACCAGCAGGAATGGGAGAAGTGTTGGGACGGACAGAAGTAGAATGGGATGGGATAACAAATATGTCATCATCCTCATCTGAGTCCATAAAGCTGGATGTAGCACCCTGTACTAGAAGGCGCAAACACTTGTGGACCTACATGTTGGTTAGTTTTGAAACGAAAATATCCTAATGAGTCACTAAGATAATCAAGATCAAAATACCACTCAGGTCCTTTGCCTTGAATGTTTTTCTTCTTCTCAAAGTACCTTAGGTCGATAGTTTCAATAACACGCTTGGCATAGAGATTGTAGACCCGGTAAGCTGTAGAGTGAGCTAAATATCCCACAATGAAGCCTTCATCCGCCTTGCCATCAAACTTCCCCAAATAGTCACTAGTGTTAAGAATGGTAACAGGACACCCAAATGGCTTCAAATGTGTAATCCTAGGGATTTTAGCTGTTAGGAGCTCATAGGGAGTTTTATTGTGTGGATTTGTAATGGAGACCCTATTGAGTACATAATAGGCAGTGTTGACAGCTTCTATCCAAAACATAGTCAGAAGCTTTGAATCATTAAGCATGGTTCTTGCAGCTTCAATCAAGGTCCTGTTCTTCCTTTCTGCAACACCATTATGTTGAGGAGTCCTAGCAGCACTATAATCTCTTTTAATACCTTTGGAATTGCAAAGCACTATGAGGTTTGCATTCTTGAACTTAGTACCATTGTCACAGCGAACACCTTTCACCTTCTTGGACAACTGATTCTCAATAAGAGTAATGAAGTCTTCGAGAAAGGACTAAGTCTCACTTTTAGCAGCCAGAAAGAAAACCCATGAGAACCTGCTATACCCATCAGTCACTACTAAACAATAATGTTTATGATCAATGCTCCTAATGGAGGTAGGACCAAACAAATCCATATGAAGTAGCTGCAATGGTTCAGTGATTAAGCTAAGAGCAGTAATGGCTTTGAAGGATGCTTTTTGTTGTTTGCCTTTGCTGCAGGCAAGGCAATTTATGTCATTCCTGAATGTTTTGGGAGGTAAACCCGAGACCAAATTCATATTTGCCAACTTGTGAATAGTCTTGTAGTTTACATTGTGACAACCCTGGTTTTGAGGTTCGTCACTTAGTTTTATTTTGTGCTAGTTACGTGTCTTTACGTGTTTATGTGTTTATTGGTGTGTATAGATTGTGGCTTGGATATCGTTTCCGGTACGGGGTACCTTGTGAATGAAACGATGTGTGATGATTTCATGTTCATGAGCTCACATTGTAGTGACTATGAAGTGAGATGGTGTTATTTGGTGGTTTTAAATATACATATATGTATTATTGAAAATCGTATTTTTACGATTTACGATTTAGCATTTGGAGGTCTCGGATGAGGTAATTAGTCATATGGATATTTTTCGGGATGGTTTTAAGTCATTTAGGACTTAGTTATAAATTTTATTTCAAAATTTGAGATTTTTTTTAAAAGTGTATATTTTACGACTTTTACGGTAAAACGCGTAAATTTGACTAGTTTTACGGTTTTGAGGTTTTGGAAGCTTTAGGAACTGAAATAAATTAAGTAAAATTAAGGTAATATTATTAATACATATATTTATAATAAAAAGAAAAAAAAATAAAAAATAATATGTGTAAGTCGGTTTTGGGACGCAAGGAAGAAAAAGAAAAGGGAAAAAAGGAAAAATGGGAACCGGGATTTCGTAATGGGCCAAGGGCTTGTTAGGAAAGTATATAAAGCCTTATTTTTATCAAATCACTCCATAAAATCCCTGGAGATCAAGTATGGGTCGACATCTATGGAGAAATTTATGGTTCTTCATTAATTTTTCTTCTTTCAAAAATCTTAAGGTAAAACCTTCATAATCTCTTTTTAATTTAATTGTTTTTAATGTTTATATAATCATCTTATGATGGATTTAGGTTAGGGTTTAATTTAAACACAGTAAATTAATGTTGTATTAATCATAATATGATGATTACATAAATTAGGGCTTGTAATTAGAGGGATTAGGGTTAATTAATGAGGTTGATTTTGTTAAACCCGTTTTTAAAAACTGGGCAGAATTTTGAGTCAATTGTTTTGATCATATCGGGAGTTCTAGGAACATTCAAGATGCGATTCAAGTACCCCTAAAAAGGTAATTGAAGTGGTTTTCCAATGCAAGAAACGGTAACTAAATTGGAGGTCGGGAAGTGGGTCAAAAACAAGTTACAACAGTCGGAGGTCAAAACAGTTTTGTAATCAGCCTGTTTTCTTTTTAAGTTTTGGGTTGTTTGGGGTACTTAGGGTTGCATTGGGATCTTCTAACGAACATGAGAGATGTTTTATATATTGTAGTAAGTATCTTCACTTGGGATAAGGTTGTGGTTTAGGGTAAGACCCCCTAATTGAAACAAACTTTTCATACGTTTAAAATCAGTGAATTCTGGATAGGTAGTAATATATATACATATAGCGGGGCCTTAACAGTAGCTTTAAGGTTAGCGCAAGTGGGAGGTTTTAGCTAACATACGTAAAGGTATGAATATTCCTTTTACAGAAACCATGGGTATGTTTAAGTGGACGTTTGACTTAAAGTTTTGAGACCTAAAAACTGGGACTGTTTTGTGTAAAATGTAACCGGGATAGTTATTTAACTTAACCAAGTTAAGGACTTGTTAAGGAAGGGTAATGGGGTGATTAGAGCTTATCAATGAGGTATTTATATGGGAATAGGCTAGATGTCCATCATATGTTGATGAGCCATCTTAGTGATTGGTTCATGTATTGATTTCGTGTTTTTGGTTTGTTAGCTTGTTGCTAGTGCGAGGACTTGTGAAGAAGCAATCAGGTGAGTTTCATAGTCCCATGTTTAATATTGATTTTGACTTCCAGATGGGATGGAAAAGACACTGTGTTGAGTTATTTATAAATTGATGTTGTGAATGTTTTTAAGGTTTGAGATGGACTTGTGTGTACATTATGTGATTAATTGCTATGTGATTCTTGTTTGTGTATGGTTTGGATCAGAAAGGTACATAGGTGTATGGGCGCCTATGGTACTATGGTTGTTGGTACGGCGTGATGCCTTGGAAATTATGGTTGTTGGTAAGGCGTGATGCCTTGGAAATTGTGGTTGTTGGTAAGGCGTGATGCATTGGAATTGTGATGATTGATTAAATTGAGTGCTAGTTGTTAATACATGATTGTAGTGCATTGTCCATATGTTATTGTGTTGATGGTTGTTATTCACAGCTTGTAACTGATTTAGCGTTGGAGTCTAAACCTATGACTCTCACCAACTTTATGTTGACGTGTTTTAGTGTCTCTTTCAGGTGATAACGTGGTTAAGCGTGAGAACTTATGTGGCTAGGATTGGAGTCACGTAGGAATGCATTTAGAAGGAGATCCCCGTTCCTTCTTAGTTTATTTTCTTTCTGATTGTTTCGATAGTGATATTGTTGGCACCTATATGTGATTGTTAGTGTTATTTGTTTGTCTTGGGTAAGAGGTAGGACTGTTACCTACTTACCTAGACTCCTGCTTTGTTGAGATATTATCATGACCTTTGTGTCGCCATTTATGACATTATATTTGTATTTTAGTTTTCTCTATAGAGACACCGTGTGTTGTGATGATATCCATACGTCGTGCCCCATATTCCGCCATGGTGGGGTGTGACATACATGCCCCATCCTCCTATGCCATTTGGTGGCTTCATCTTCTGATGCTTTGGCAACCAAACGAGCTAGTTGACCAGTAGGATTTACTTCATTCAGGTTGATACTGTAGAGATTATGTCTTCTAGGGATTTTGAGTAGAACTTGGGAGTCATCCGGCAACTTAGAGTCTTTGGACAACACTAGTGCTTCGGTATCCGTAAAGAGGACAAACTGCTTCTTGTCATAAATCTGAGAAACATAGATCAAGTTGAAGTGTTGAAGTGCTTCTACATAGTAAACCAGCTCAAAATTAAGGTTAGGTGTCTGAATGGTTCCTTTTCCAGAGATCCTTCCATCACCACCACCAAAGTACACCTTTCCGCCTTGAAATGGTATAAAATTAGTCAGAAGTTCTTTATTTCCTATCATGCTCCTAGAGCATCCACTATCTACAATTCCAAGAGAAGGATCTTGGTATGGAGTAATCTACAACAACACAAAGTCAATATGAAACAGTTAGTGTCTTAAGGGGACCCAAACCTTTTCAGGCTTGAGTATGCCTTGTAGATCATTAATAGATAGCCAAGAATATTGATGAGATCTACTGTTGTTCTTGAGTTGCTTGTGCATCAGGTGGTTGGTGTTATGAGACCAAGAACAACCTACTAAAGGCTTAACAGCAGTACCCACGTTTCCAAATCTAAAATACATGTGGTCTGAAGTAGTAGCATAATTCCTGATTAAAATTCTGAAAGTAATTACTAGTTGGTTTATAAGTGGTCGAACCATTGCTTCTCCAAGAAGTAGAAGCTGAAGGAGAGGCCCTTCTATTAGAAGGAAAAGATTGGGCACATGGATTTAGTCTTCTAGAAGCAAAACCCATACCAAAAGGAGCATTTACTGGTGAACCAGGATTAGCAAAAGATTGATAACCAGGAGGCTTTTGATCATAAAAATCACAATCTTTAATCAAATGAAATTTACTACCACAAACAAAGCATGTTTTAAAAGACCTTTTATTCCACTGACATTGTTTTACACTGCTATTCTTATGACACATCAGTATAGGAGGGAAATCACTCCTAGACTTCAACAAACTAGAATTTGAAATAATGGAAGTAGAAGCAGTAGTAGCACTCTCATCACTCATCCTAGAACTAGTAGCATGATCATCTATCTTGGGACTCAAAGGTCTTGACTCTTCACTTGAACCACAGGATGCATAGTCACTGGCCTTGTCACCGAAAATACAAGAGACAAAGTCATTAGTATTAGTAGAACTTTTGGGAGACTCATGCATCTGTGATCCATCCAAGTCAGTATGCCTTGATGTGGGCATAAATGTTCCTGTAAGAGGTGGAGGAACAACATGCATTGCTGCAGCTGGTTTAAACCTATTATAACTAGATTTTCCCTCTTCCTCTTTGTTATGATCAAAGACACTTGAGAAAGATAAGTCAAAAACATCATCTGGACCAATATATTTGTCAAAGCCTAGCCCTCTCTTAGTTCTACCAGGCATGCTACTATCTATAAGTTTGGAAAGATTCTTAGGTGCCTTTTGCCATTTATCAATCTTAAGAGTGTAGCATCCAATTATTCTTTCATTTCTTGTTTTGCCTTAATACTTTCATTATTAAGCTTTTCAGTATATTTAAGCATATTAGTGGTGTTTTCTAAATCCATGCTTAACACACAAATCTTATCCTCATATTCAAGTTGAGTATTTTGAAGCCACTTCTTTTGTTGTTCTAAAGTTTTTATAGAACTCTTATAAGCTTCAACTTCTAGAAAATATTTATCATTTTGAGCATTTAGTTCATTGCATTGAGTTAATAGTTCTAAGTATTTAGCATCACAACCAAGAGGGAAATTTTGTACCTGAGGAGATAGATTCCCATGAGAGCAAATTCTTCTGCTTCCTCGGCATCAGATATGTGACCAGCAATCATAGCAAACACATCAGTAGAAGATTCAACTGATTCCACTACTGCAGTCTAATGCTCATTCCAGTTGAACGTACCTAGTACTCACTTGTGTTTAAACGATTTATTAGTGCTCGAGTTTGGTGGAGTTTCAACGACGTTTCGAATCTTTTGAAGTGTGTCTTGTAGCGTATTCTTTGAGTTTCGTATTTCACGTGTACGTTTTAAAATGGTGTTCTTGGTCTATTGAAATAACTTGGGATTTCTTTTGAGATATTGAAATCTTTTGTGTTGGGACTGGGAAATCTATTGTAGGGTTAGATAATTGGTTGTATTCGATAAAATAAGGGTAAGGTGTTGGAGTCGTGTTTGAAACAAGATGGAACATAAGATTTCTTTTAAATCAACACTTATTTATTTTAAATTCTAAAAGACTTTCTTTAAAATAAAGCGAAGATAAATTTCTTTCTACTTACATAGTTTATATAATTGGGTTTAACCGATTCACGTCATTTTTAATTATTAGTACAAGGTTAAATTGAGTTTATAAATATTTCACATACAATTTTATCTTTCATTAGTATAAAACTGTTTTGGTCATAACTTGTTCGTTTTTAAAGCTTTTTGGGTGATTCAAAAGCCTAAAATTATGTACTCGGAACGTACTTTACAAATATTCAGAATGTATAGTCATGGGAGGTCAGTGGACTCGTCGGAATTGTTGTACAAGTGTCGGGTTCAAGGTTGAGTTTGAATAGTAGTTTTATTTTTTTTATGATTTGGGATGCACGGGATACCTAGTCCTTGAGTTGATTTTTGAGATCGTCTAGAAGGTTGTTGGTAGATGGTTTGAGTCACATAGATGTGGGAAGGTAAAAAAAAATAAAAATATATTCTTTTGGAAATGTCGATCTTTTGCACGGTTTAAATAATATGTCGCGAGGCGTAATATGTTTTGGTTACCATTGGGTGTTTCTTGGATTATTTTTCGTTGTCATGGGTCATTTTGAATTGATATATGTTATGGGTTTGAGTTTTCTTTCGAGTCTCGTGGTTTTCACTTGTTTTAATTGGTGCACGTGAAATGTCGTTAGTTATCCGTGGGTTTGATTCGTCGATCGTAACTAGTGGATTCAGGATGTATTTTTGGTTACGTTTTGATTGAGAGCGTTGGGGTAGTCATATGAAAGACTTGGTCGCGCCTACACGCTTAAGTAGGTGGCCATGAGAGAACGGTCAAAATGCCCTTAGTGGGGAGGGAAGAAGTTCGTAGACGAACAAATGTGAATATATGGTCTATTGGAGTACTAGTGAGAGGAATAGAGATTTGTATAATGTATGGATATTGGCACAAGTAACGCGCCATAGAGGGTGGTTAGAAATTGCAAGGGATGCAGGATAAAGGTTGAGTTGCCTGGTAGTAAATGTGATGTGGAAGCGGTTGAGTGGTCTGATAAGAGGGAGTTATACGTGAGATTTTCAAGAGTAAGTTTTTAGGATTAAGTTTACGAGGATGAGCAGTAGAGGTGGTGGCATATCATGGAACCAGCAAGGGTGAAGTGAGGATGGATGAGGGAGCGTTTTGGAGGCTGAAGAAGTGGATTGGATAATGAGAAGATCTTGGCATTATCAGAAGGAATGGCTGAATTCGCGAAGCTTGACGATACGTGGAGCAAGGATTTGGACGCGTACGAGGACGACAGAGAAAGGCGATCGTTTATACGTTGCAGGAACTGAAGATTTGGAAGAACTGGATAGACTTAGTCAGTGGAGTTGTACTGTTATATCTGTCTAGAATGCTAGAGGCATTTGGTGTACGAGACGTGGAGAATGATCTATACGGATCATGAACGTCTGCAACACATATTCAATCATCTTGATTGAACTTTTGGAAAAGGTGATGGGTGGAGTTAATTGATGAAAGAAAAAAATTGCAAGGCTAAGTACCATCTGGGAAAGGCAAGCATGGTCGATGAGACATGGAATAAGATGGATGAGGTTAAACTGAGACGAACGTGAACTATAGGGATGACGTATTAGGGCGGTTTGGATAAAGTATATAGGTTGCACGAGTTGAGTTGTCTAAAGCAGAGAACGCGTCAACATGTATGTTGTGTGGCTTGGACAATCATATGGAGAAAAGGGACGTAGACTATACTTCCTACATAGATATGAGTAGTTTAGAAAGGGCGATGTAAGGACGAAGTTGGTGGAAGGGATACATAATGCGGGGGAGGATTAAGTACGATGAGAGTTGGGTGATAGTCGATAGACTGACTAATTCATCTCATATTTCAAGAGGAATGAGAAGTCACGTAGTTGAGAAGTTGGAAGGATTGCGTACGGATGTGACGGAATAGAGGGTTCTGCGTAAAAGTTAGCCTAATATGTATGGAATGTCTTATGAAGGATTATGGCAATGGAAGAACTAATGGATATGTGAAAGACTGTCATAGGTCACTTTGTAAGGAAATTGGAATTTTAAGTAGTTTGGAGTACGGACTAAAGAGAGTTGATGAACATGATCGGATATGAGTATATCCGGCTAACTGGAAAAGGATAGGCAAGTGAGATTTTATACAACCTTAGGAGTCACACTGAGGACATGAGTGATTGATTTAGAGGGAGTTAGGAAACTCATTAGTGATGGCTGAGTTTCTCATATTATGATAGTTATCATACTAGAAGTCGATAAATGCCATTTGAGGCACTATATGAAAGGATAAGTTGAGTTGTCCCTATTGTGGACTAGAATTGGTAAAAGAGGCTACTAATGTGGTAATGGTATTTGTGGAAAGGATGAGAGCAACATGGGATGCTATGTAGGAAAGAAGGAAACCACTAGAGTTAGTGACAAAGTTGTGTATGAAGGTTCACCCATAGTAACGGGTGGTATGTTTTGGTAAAATGGAAGAGTTGATGTAGAGTTTTGTAGGTCCATTTATGATCTTTGGAAAGATCGGACCGGTAGCTTATGAGCATAGAATTACCTGGGGGAAATGAGTTGTATACATGATACATTTCATGTATTGAGATTGGTAAAGGTTGTTTGAGAATGCATTTTGCATGTACGGTTATTCGGGACTTGTGTTAATAAGAGTCTTTGTTTTATCAAAGAGTCATTTGTGAGATTTATTGACTGTGAGGTCAAGAGTTTGGCAATGAGTTTAATTATTTTTGGTTTGTATATGTGGTATTTTGCAACTTGAACTAAAGTTCACGTGGAAATGAGGGGAGTTCATTTAGAACAAGTATCCTCGTGTGATTTGTTGTTTGTGTGTTGATCCTAAGGAGTAAATCTCGGGACGAGATTTCTATTATGAGGGAGTGATGTGACAACCCTGGTTTTGAGGTTCGTCACTTAGTTTTATTTTGTGCTAGTTACGTGTCTTTACGTGTTTATGTGTTTATTGGTGTGTATAGATTGTGGTTTGGATATCGTTTCCGGTACGGGGTACCTTGTGAATGAAACGATGTGTGATGATTTCATGTTCATGAGCTCACATGGTAGTGACTATGAAGTGAGATGGTGTTATTTGGTGGTTTTAAATATACGTATATGTGTCTTTAAAAAGGTAGGAATGATCGTTGTGCCCAACGAAAACAGCGAGTTAATTCCAACTCGTGTTGTGACCGGTTGGAGAGTGTGTATCAATTATCGTAAACTCAACGATACCACTCGAAAAGACCATTTTGCCTTGCCCTTCATGGATCAAATGTTGGAGCGACTTGCGGGAAACGATTTCTTTTGCTTTCTATATGGTTTCTCTGGTTACTTTCAAATCCCTATCGACCCTCGGGATCAAGAGAAAACTCGTTTACGTCTCCATACGGAACGTTTGCTTATCGTAGAATGTGTTTCGGACTTTGTAATGCACCGGGAACTTTTCAACAGTGTATGATGGCTATTTTCCACGATATGATCGAGAAGTCGATGGAAGTGTTCATGGATGATTTCTCGGTATTTGGTGATTCGTTTACGTCATGCTTAAATAACTTGGAAAAAATGCTAAAACTTTGTGAAGAAACAAATCTCGTACTTAATTGGGAAAAATGACACTTCATGTGCAAGCAAGGAATCGTCTTAGGACATAAAATATCGAATGCAGGGATTGAGGTTGACAAAGCAAAAATCGAAGTCATCGCTAAATTACCTCACCCCAAAACCGTTAAAGGAGTTCGAACTTTCCTACGCCAAACGGGCTTTTATCGACGTTTTATCAAGGATTTTTCAAATATATCTCGACCGATGACACATCTACTTGAAAAAGATGCACCTTTTGTCTTTGACGAAGATTGTGTCTGAGCTTTCGAAACTCTTAAAAGGAAACTTACCGAAGCTCCCATTCTCGTAGCTCCAAATTGGAACCTCCCTTTTGAATTAATGTGCGATGCCAGTGATTACGCAATTGGGGCCGTTTTGGGGCAACCTCACAGAAAACACTTCTTTCCTATCCACTATTCTAGTAAGAGGATGACCGAGGCTCAAATGAAATATACTCCAACAGAAAAGGAATTACTTGCCGCAGTATACGCTTTTGAAAAATTCCGACCTTATCTCGTGTTAACTAAAAGCATAGTGTATACGGATCATTTGGCCATCAAGTACCTCTTTTCTAAGCTTGATGCTAAGCCGAGATTGCTCCGTTAGATTCTCCTCCTACAAGAATTTGATGTCACAATACTTGACAAATAAGGAGCCGAGAATTTAGCGGCCGATCATCTCTCTCGTTTAGAGGATCCTTACAAAGATGTATTCGAGAACAAGGAAATTACCGAAACGTTTCCTCTCGAAACACTTGGTGTGGTGAACTCTAAAGACGACACCCCATGGTTTGCGGACATCGCAAGTTACCATGCGGGAAACTTCATAATCAAGGGTATGACGACGCAACAAAAACTAAAATTCTTTCGTGACGTCAAGTTCTATTTTTGGGACGACCCTTATCTCTTTCGAGTTTGTACGGATGAACTCGTTCGACGTTGTGTATTTGGTACCGAAGCTACAAATATCCTTAGAGCTTGTCACGAGGGACCCATGGGTGGTCACCACGGTGCTAATCTCACGGCTAAGAAAGTGTTCGATGCCGGTTTCTTTTGGCCAATGATCTATCGTGATGCACACGTACTTGTGAAGTCATGTGATTCTTTTCAACGTCAAGGAAAATCCGCTTAAAAGGATGAAATGCCGCAAAACATAATCCAAGTTTGTGAGATTTTCGACGTTTGGGGCATAGATTTTATGGGGCCATTCTCATCGTCTCGAGGAAACAAATATATCCTTGTCGCCGTCGACTATTTTTCAAAATTGGTAGAAGCTAAGGCTTTACCTACGAACGACGCTCGTGTTGTAGTAAAATTTTTGAAACAATTATTCTCTCGGTTTGGAACCCCTCGTGCTATTATAAGCGATCGTGGAACCCTTTTTTGTAACGACCAATTCGAAAAAGTCTTGAAAAAATATGGAGTTACACATCGTCTTTCTACAGCTTATCACCCACAAACGAGCGGGGAATTCGAGGTTTCAAACCGAGCCTTGAAGAGAATTTTGGAAAGGTCGATTGGAGAAAACCGTGCTTCATGGTTCGACAAACTCGACGATGCTTTCTGGGCCTTTCGTACCGCTTATAAAACACCTATCGGTTGTACTCCGTATAAGTTGGTATATGGAAAGAATTGTCATTTTCCCATCAAACTAGAACATAAGGCATATTGGGCCCTTAAGCACTCGAATTATGACTTGAAAACCGCGGAGATCACCAGAAAATACAACTTAATGAATTGGATGAATTACGAGATCTTGCTTATGAAAATTGATTAATTTTTAAGGAAAAGGCTAAAAAGTTTCATGATGCTAAAATTAAAAACCGGGTTTTTAACGTTGGAGATCAAGTGTTACTTTTTAACTCTCTTTTAAAAATATTTTCTGGAAAATTGAAATCCCGTTGGTCGGGTCCGTTCACCGTCACACAAGTTTTTCCATATGGGACCATTTAGCAAGCTCAAAATGATGGTCCTAATTTCAAAGTGAATGGACATAGCCTTAAGCACTACTTCGGTGGGGAAGTTCCTTCTTTGAACGAACTCGACCAAGTCACCTTCTCCAATGATAATTAACATTAAGGGGATCGAGTCGAGCTCATGACTCGGTAATCAAAAACGAGGTGCTTCGTGGGAGAGTTCCCATGTTTATCCATGTACATATTATCGCTTTCTAATGTAGTTAATGAGAGAGGATTTGTGCCCTTCCAACTCATTGTCTCGTGGTTGTTTGTGATTGTGTTATCTATATCATCATCACGATTGAAGATTCGATCGTTTGCTTTGAAGGAATTTTTCACGAATCCACGACATATATCCTTGATTTTTCTAACAATATTCTTTTAGGAAAATTAATAAACGGCTTTAGATTATTTGTTGCTTACCCTTTCCATACTAGATCCTAAGCATTCGACTTTTTGTCTCTAGTATGGGGGTAATCCACCCTTAGACTTGAAACATTGAGGACAATGTTTTTTTTAGTATAGGGGGTGAATAGATACTTACCTTGACTACGTCTTTACGCACTCCAAAATTTATCGTTTTGTTTTTGTTTTAATAAGGCTAAAAATGGCCAAATTTTAAAACTTTTCGGAGTTTTTCATAAGTGTTTTTAAGACACAAATGTGTATTTTCTGTTGGGTAGAATAAGAGATAATTTTTGACTTGATGGTCATTTGGAGCCCCTAACATTACTTAACCCGCTTAAATTATGTTTTTCTAGACTTTTATATAGGGGACTTTAAAACGCAAAAGTCTTTATTCATACGGGTTAAGAACAAGAAAGTCATCTATCAAAAGGGAACTTTAAAATGCAAGATCTAAAATTATCCAAGTCTAAGAAATTGCAAAATCCTATACTGGCTTGAAAACCCAAAACTTCGATTTAATATAGTCTTAATAAAGCTAATCCAAATTTGGCTTAATTTTGACTTGCATGGCTAAGTATTCACGATTCTCTTTATCTAGAGGTCTTTATATAGTGAAGAACGAGAGATGATAGAGTTAGACAAGTTATCATGCTAAACGTAGAACATGAAAATGTTATTTCAAAAACTCATGTGTTTTTAATTTTGGCTTTTTCTCTCATAAGATCAATGTACTAGGAATAAATAATTGTAATAAATAAGGTCGTACGATTCAAAGGATTACTCAGCTTCTAGCACAAGATCATTTAAAAGTTGCTCGTGTTCGAATAGAGTTCATAGCTGAGGCATAACTTATTGAAGCGGGACGCGAAGATTGGCGAAGTCCAAAAAGGACCTAACAAGGCATGAGGATTCCATTTTGTTGCTAAAGATCCAAGATGAAGTGAAGTATCATTATTCCAAAATCAATATGAAGGATCGAGACACACGACGAAAAGCAATATACTCCCATAAAGATCATGGAGAAATCTATCCAAAAAGACTATAACAAAGTATGAGGATAAATATATCCAAGTCCGAAAAGGAGGAGGATCGTTGTATATCTAAATCCCAAATAAAGATTGAAGAAAAATGATGAAGTTGTGGTCCAAGTTTGAAGAAATCTCTCAAAAAGTCAAGTAAAGAAATTCCATATATGAAGAGAAGACCATAATTTCAAGAACGTCTTCCAAGATTTGAAGTATGAAGTACATGCCAAATATCGGTCCGAGAAAGGTCTCAAATCGCGAAACGATTTATGTCAAGATATGAACTTAAGGAGATTACGAGAAGCCGTTTTAAAAGATTGTGTCCTTTAGCTAAATATTAATTAAATCGTCCTACTTTATTTTCGGCCTTGATAAATATCAAAATAAGTCAACATGAATCACTTGTGATCCATGACAAATAGTTAAAAAATACTAGAAACATTTCCTTTTCTTTAATAAATTAGGATTGCGGGGAGAAAAAGTATTACACAATTTTAATGCATGAGTAGTGTTAGAATTGTGACTTTTACCAACAATGATCTCGTTTTTGCACTTAGCATGAAATGTGTGACAATCAAGGATGATGAATTTTACTCTATGGAACATTCACTTGTTTCTATTCTTTGACTCTAAAAGTCACATTCACGTGATGAAAATCATACATTATGTCTTTAACACATCGTAGTAGTAGTAGTAGTAGTAGTAGTATAGGAAGTTTATATTTTAATAAAGGTTAATAAAAACGAATTTTGGAGATGTTTAGATACTTTATTCTAGCATTGCGTGAGGGCACGGTAATGGTTTAGTATGGGGGAGTGATGAGATGGCATTAATACATGATCTCATCGTTCTTTTCGGGCTTTAAATGCATAAAATGTCATTAAAAATACCATATATATGCTTGTCTTTGTTTACTTGTGTATTTTAGGTATGGATATCGTGAAAAAGACAAAATATCACAAGAAACAAGGAAAAACGAACACGAGAAACGAAGCCACACAATGAACCGGGCCCTAGTCTGTAATTTTCCAAGATAAAGTCCTTGAAGTATTGAAGATGTTGAAGAATGAACCCTCATAAATGAAGAAATGACACTTAATACCCTTGTATATTCATAATTACAAGTTTGGTCCCTTAAGTTTGTCAAAATTACAAAAAGGTCCCTCAACTTTAAATAATTGGCATGTTAGTCCCTCATAAATGAAGATTTGTCAACAAATGTCCTCCTCAATGACAAACATAAAAGAAAGGTCCTTCATCTATCAAGAAAGTTCAAGTTCAGTCCTCAAAGAATCAAGAAAATAGCAAAACAAACCCTTGAAATCTTTTTGGAAAAGTTTTGTGCCAAAAGTATGAAAAACAAGACTTACTTAACAAAGAAAATAAAGTTTGTGTCGTTTTATACACCAAGTGAAAGAAAGATGGAAAACTAAGGACCAAAGCTGCCACATTCAAAAGTTCAAACGGAATAAAAAGGCGCCTAACAGTTACTGTAGTAATTTTTTACTACTATTCACCTGCGTCTTACCCAAGTTTAAAAAGAAGCAAAACAAAGGGGAAAAACAAATTGATTGGACTCACGTATGATTCACCTCACATGAATCAAAACCCAACAATAAAACCTTCATTTCCACTACCAGGAAAACCCTACAAGGTCTCCCCTGCACCATTCACAAGACGACATGTGGCAAACTGTGATGACATGGCCAAATCAATGGTATACCTTCATTCCTTGGTCCCCAAGAACTAAATGGACGTCCATGATCTATCCAAACAAGTTGTCATCAAGACTAGAAGCTTCTTCAACGCTATTTTAGGAATTTTTTGTCATTAGGGTTTGTGAACAGTCTTCATATCATGGCCTATAAAGAGAGCCCCAACTTGTGTTGTGCCTCTTGTTCCAGACTTTGCTATTAAACTTTTGTAATTCCTTTTTAATTAAATAAAAGTTGGCTTTTTGTCTCAAATATAATTCCCTTTTATCTTGTTAAAAGTTGGTGTTTAGTATAGCAAGTCTGATTTCCATAGTATTGTTGTTCATGTTATTCGTCTGTGTGTCAAAAAGTTTCAAAAGGTTTTTGGTGTAAGAGATTTTTGTGAAAAAAATGTTTAAATAATCAAAAGTGAAAAAATCAGTGGTCATATTATTCGTATTGTTTAACTTTGTTAAATCTTAGCAGGTACAAGGGAAGCTTGTGGTTGTTCTTGCTACCACATAAGCTTTATACAGCCCAAGGTGTGGATTGTACATCTTGGAGGTTTGAGTTTCAAAACCCTTTAATTTTTCGGTCAAATATTTTGATGGTTATGTGATTTGTGGTTCTGATGGGTTAACTGTCAAGATTTGGGTTTAAATCAGCTTAATAGGGTATATTAGATCTTATCACACCTAGATCTTGTTGAGTAATAGGGTTTCAAATCAAATCTGTATGAAAAAGTTGGTTAAAGGGGTGTTTGGGATTAGGTTTATAAGCTAGAACTTGACAACTTTTGGCTTGAAACCAGTTTAAACACACTCTAAAGAGTAGTTGTAGGTGTTATCAGTAGGGTATTTTAGTTTGTGGAGGTTTAAAAAGGTTTTGCATGTTTTAATATTGGGTAAAATCAACTTAAAAAATCAGTGGGCTTTTTCAGTTTTGATTCTGCATTTTAGACCAACAAATCTTGTAGACTATTAGTTTAATAGGTAATATAGGATTGTGTATTGGTTATTTGTGGTTTGGAATGGATTTGAACAAGATTTGGCCACTTAAAACTAGCCTGAGTTTACAATAGACCAACAAGTAGTGCCTATACCTGAATATAACACATCAGTAACATTAGTAAATGAATTATGTGGATATTTGTGTGATTTTGTGATTAGCTTGTTTGTTTTACTGTTAGTTGTGACTCCCTACACTCAACTGAGTGTAGGGGTGCCCTTACTTGCCAAAAACAACAAATACAAATCATCAAACGAGCCAAATCAGGCCCTAAAGCATACAGTAACCTTTTCCTATTTAATTTTTTTAACCTGGCACGTTTTTTTGATCACGTTGTAGGATTAAACTTTGTTGAATTTAGGTTTTTATTATTGATTTGTGATTGTTAAGAGTACCATTAATCAGTTTTAAAAAAAAAAAATAAAAAAGTTAAAAAAAAGTTGTGGCCAGGACTCGAACCTGCGCCACTCACACCACAACACCACACACATACCGTCGCGCCCTAGGGTATTTATCGATAATGTTTCCCTAGGGCTTGTATTTAAGGGGTGTCTTGTTTTCAGCTTATAAATAAGCACGTACGTTTATAAGCCAGTTTCTAGCTTATATGGTTTCTGTTTTTCAGGTTTTTGATTTTTCTATTGTTCCTTTATCAGTTTAGGATTTATAAAAAAATTAGATTTTTCCTCTTATTTATTTATTTTTTATTAATATTCTAGCTTACGTTTTTTATAAAATCAATTAAAAATAGTAAAAAAGTGTTTTTAAATTTTAGAAAATTATTTTTAAGTTTTAATTAATTATTTTTAGGTTTTAATTAATTATTTTTAGGTTTACATTTAGAAAATTTTCCACTTTGACTCTTTTTCAATTTTATTTAATTTTGAGTTTTTAATTAAACTTTAAAAATTAATATAAAATTATTAAAAAAGTTTTAGACATTTTTATTTTCATTTTTGTCTTATTCATATTTTTCTTAGCTTAGAATAAAATTTGCTAATTTTTAGTGGACTTTTATTTTTCGTTGATTTTTACGATTTCACATTTATTACGTCGTAGTATAGTTTCTAGCGTATTCCGTCATCATTTTTCCTTTTCCATCTTCTTTCTTAGCAATAAAATCCAAAATCATACAAGTTATTCACACACAATCAACCTCCTTGGGAAACAAACTTTTCACCTTTTGGTCATTAGTGCTTGATTTTCCTAAATCGACACTTAATACTTACCGCTTTTACGCCTTTTTCCTAAAGGGTGTAAACATACCACAATCATTTACCAAGACGCGTACGCACTTATCAAGTCGTGTGACTGATGCCAACATCAAGGAAAGGCTTCACAAAACGATGAAATGCCGCAAAACATCATCCAAGTGTGTGAGATCTTTGACGTATGGGGCATTGATTTTATGGGGCTGTTCCCATCATCTTGTGGTAATAAGTACATCCTTGTGCCCGTTGACTACCTATCCAAGTGGGTTGAAGCTAAGGCTTTGCCCAAAAACGATGCTCGTGTGGTAGTCAAATTTTTGAAGCAATTATTCTCTCGGTTTGGAACCACTCGTGTTATCATAAGCGATTGTGGAACCCATTTTTGCAACGATCAATTTGAGAAAGTTCTAAAGAAATATGAGGTTACACATCGTCTTTCTATGACTTATCACCCACAAACGAGTGGGCAAGTCGAGGTTTCAAAACGAGCTTTAAAAAGGATTTTTGAGAGGTCGATAGGAGAGAACCGACAATATTGGTCGGATAAGTTTGACGATGCTTTATGGGCCTTTCGCACCGCTTAAAAGACGCCAATTGGGTGCACACCTTGTAAGTTGGTGTATGGAAAGAATTGCCACTTGCCTATTGAACTTGAGCACAAGGCATATTGGGCCCTAAAGCGTTGTAACAATGACATGGAGACCGCGGGAAAACACCATAAAATGCAATTGAATGAATTCGATGAACTGAGGGATATGGCTTATGAAAATTCATTGATTTACAAAGAGAAAACTAAAAAGTTTCATGATTCTAAAATTAAAAACCGGGTTTTTAACGTTGGGGATCAAGTGTTGCTTTTTAACTCAAGATTGAAAATATTTTACGGTAAGTTGAAATCCCGTTGGTCCGGACCATTCACAATTACCCAAGTTTTTCCATATGAGACCATCGAGCTAGCTCAAAATGATGGTCCTAACTTCAAGGCGAATGGTCATAGGTTGAAGCACTACTTTGGTGGGGAAGTCCCTTCTTTGGACGACCTCGACCAAGTCACTTTCCCCAATGATAATTAGTATTGAGGGGATCGAGTCGAGCTCATGACTCGGTAATAAAAAACGAGGTGCCTCGTGGGGGAGATCCCATGTTTATCCATGTACATATTATTGCTTTCTAATGTAGCTAATGTGAGGGGATTTGTGCCCTTCCAACCTTTGCTCCGTGGTTGGTTGTGAATTGTGGTTATTATATCATCATCTTTACGATTCAAGCCTCTCGTGTTCGTTTTACGTGAGCCTTGATCGTTTGCTTTGAAGATTTTCTCAATATCCACATGATGTATCCTTTATTGCTCTAACCTAAGGTTTTTAGCACACTTCATAAACGGATATTGATTTAATGGTTCCACCCTGTCCATGCTAGATTAAGCATTCGACTACGTCTCTAGTATGGGGGTATCCTACCCTTAGACTCGAAACATTGAGGACAATGTTTAACTTTACTATGGGGGGGAATAGATACTCGACCTTGATAAACCTTTACGCTTTCCAACTTTCATGTTTTTGTTTCTTGTTTTGTTGCAAAATAAGGCTAAAAAAGGCCAAATTTTAAATTTTTCTCGTGTTTTTATAAGTGTTTAGTGACACGAATGTAGTTTTTCCAATGGCTAGAATAAGAGTAATTTTTGACTTGACCGTGCGTGTTGAGCACTTACCTTCGATTCCTTAACTTTTTAGGCTAAGTCTCTTAAATGAGGATGGAAATGATAGCGTTAATTATAAGTTACTATGCTAAACGTAGAGTATTCGTATTCTTTCAAAAACTCATGTGTCCTAATTGTTTACTTATTCTCCCTTCGCTTGTATATAAATTTTGCTAATAAATATTGATGTAGCGGCTTAGTCTTAATTGTTGGTTTCTAGCTTTTTCTAGTAGCTTCCATGTAATTAAATTGGGAAAACATTTGAGAATCGCCAGCGTCACGGTTTTGAAATATTGGCAACCCAAATAATCGAAAGCTTCATCCAATAAATTATTTCAAGTGCTCACACCTAAATCAAGAAAAAATTCAAAGCTCACAAGGCCGAAAAATCTATGCAAAATTGAAAGTGAAAAGCCTTAGTCTTTGAAGCTTTAAAGATCCAAAATTCTCTTTTAGCGTGAGGATATACGTCTTTGGCCATAATAAACACCTCATGGCGAGGTTAAATAAAAGGCAAGGCAAGACCGAAGCTCAAAAGGTGGAGGTAAACCTATGATAATAAGGCTCATCCGTTAGGGGGCGTATAAAAGTCTTGGTAATAGTCTAATGTTCAAAACCGTTCTAAAACCGTGTTTATCGAATCTCGCTTGCTAACTTAACTTTTTGAAATCGTTGTCTATTAGGGGAGGTTATTAATTCAATGGTTTTGATTAAACCGTTTCGTTTCTATATTCGGACCTTAATCTTTATTATCGAATAAGTCAACAATGTATCATCATGATCATTAAGACAAGAATAAAATATAAGAGATTCCAATTAGGAAAATGGGAGTCTAAGTACGTGATTAGAGCATATGAGTAGTGTTAGCATTACTAACTTATAATGACAATGATCTTGTTACACGCTTAGCATGGAATTGGGTGAAAATAGAGGACGACGAATTTATCTCTATGAGGCACTCACATGTTCTTATTCTATGAACCTAAACGTCCCATTTTGCGATGAAAATCATACATTATGTCTAAAACACAAAGTAGTAGTAGTGTAGTAAGTTTACCTTTGAATAAAAGTCAATAAAAATGAATTTTGTAGATGCTTAGATACTTTATTCTAGCATTGCGTGATGGCATGGCAATGGTTTAGTATGGGGGAGTGATGAGACTACTTTTATACATAGTCTCATCGTCCTAAACGGGATTAAAATGGTAAAAACATCATCAAAAGTGCTATAAATATGCTTGTGTTTGATCAATGTGTATTTTAGGTACAAATATTGAGAAAATGACAAAAGATCACAAGAATCAATGCAGAAACAAACACGAGAAACGAAGCCACACAATGAACCAGACCCAAGTGTTGATTTTCCAAGAAAAGACATTGAAGAATTGAAGATTGTACAAGAAGTGTCCTTCATTATTGAATAAATGACACTTTCAACCCTTGTATATTCATATTTACAAGTTTGGTCCCTAAAGTTTGTCAAAGTTACAAAAAGGACCCTCAACTTTGAAGAATTTGCAAGAATGGTCCCTCAATATTGAAGACTTGTCACTTTTAGTCCTCCTCAAAGTCATTTACACAAGAGAAGACCTTAAAGTTTCAAGAAATGCCAAGAATCACCCTTCAAATATCATGAATTACAAAACAAGTCCTTGATAAACCTTCTGGAAAGTTTTTGTGGCCAAAATGCAAAAACCAAAACTTGCTTTACAAAGGAAATTCGTTTTTTGTTGATTAACCTTGAAATGAAACAAGAAAGAAAGATGAGGGGTTAAAACTGGGAGACAAGCAAAGAAACCTAGACCAATACCACCATGCCACATCACCCCACTCACTAAAACCACCAATCACATGCCACCCTTTTGCCACCTCACACCCCACTAATCCCAGGTTTAATATTAAACCTTAATTAGAACCTTAACACTTTTTTAAACCGTAATCAAGGTCAAAACCCACCACTATTCACTCAAGAACATAATTTGGGTTTTTCTTAACCACAAAGAATTAAGTGTTAATTAGCTCCAGATTTACAATTAACCATTCCATAAACAAAACCCAACCCATACATTGGCTACCACCTCACTCCTTTAGTCACGTGTTGCCTCCCATGCTAAAACTTTTAGGTACAAGACAAGAATTGCCAGAGAATCAACGTGCCAAAATTCAGCTTCATTCCTAAGCACCAAATGGACGCACAAGATCATTTTCCACCTACTGGCATCACATGTTTCTTCATAAACATCCAAGATATTCAAATTCGCCAAGGGAAAATGTGGAACTTCATCACTTAGAGTTTTTAGTTTTCAGCATTATAGAACTCATGTACACCCTCTATATAAAGGGTTTTGGGCTTTACCTTTCACGTTGTTCTTAGTTTTCCTTTGGTCAAAAGTCTGTAAATCATTTGTTCTATGAATGAAAAATGTTTGAACTTTGTGACAAATTACAAGCCCCGCTTTACTTTCTTGTTGTTGGTTAATGGTTCTAGTTTGTTGATTTGAGGTTCAAAGTTTGGTTTTATGTTTTATGGAAGTTTGTTCCAAAAGTTTTCCAAAAATATGATTTTTCCAACTTTCTTGTTCAAACACTTGAACTTTTTGGATGAAAGGTTGATCATACCACCCTGATAAGATAATTATCAAGGTGAGATGAGACTTGTGGTTTGGGAACATTCAAGGAGTGGGGTACAAGATTGGAAGAACCTGTTTCCATTTTCATTTTTTTATAAACTGTTTGTTCTTAACCTTGTTGATCTTAGCAGGGGTGTTTATTAGAAGCTTGTGGTTGTTGTGCTACCACATAAGCTCTAAGATTCGGGGGTATTGATGTGTGTCCCTGAGGTTTGCACTTTTTCTTCCAAATATCTGTCAAAGTTTTGGTGATAAGTGATTTTTTTGTGGACTGCTATATGTTGCGTTCTTATGCATGAAATCTTGTTCTAAGATCATGTTAGTATTGTTATGATGTTTTCTTAAGCTTGGATTAACCTGAAAACGTTTTTGGCTTTGTGAAATTTTGATTTTAAAATTTAAAAGGGTGTTTGGGATTACAATTTGTTCTAGGTTAATTAGAAATTGAGTAAGTGTTAGGAGTGTAGTTGGGTTTGTTCTTGCTGTTATAGTAAAATCAAGTTTGTTCCTGCATGTTTTGTGGTTTGTAACACCTAGATTAAACTATTAGCTAAAACAAGTTTGTTTTTGGTTGTGTTGAACTAAATTTTGGTCATCACCTAGTTTGCATGCTAAAATAGGGCTAACAAGTGGAAAAACAAAGTTTGTGCAACCTGAGTAATAGATTTAGGGCTTTGAAATTCGTTTTTTGGTCAAGTAGTTCAGCAAAAAGGTTTTTGGTGTTCATTAGTTATATCAGTAACATCACATAGGGCTTAAACTAGTTCAATTCTTGGTATTAGTGCATGATATGAGTTTGTTTGTGCTTGATTAAGTCTTTTATAGCTGTTGTGTGCATTTGGTGGACTTTGGTTAGCTTATTTTTGCTTAAACAACTTTTTAACTCACCAGACCTAGCTTATTTGTATATCTGAGCATTGTTTGATTAAACTGTGTCAATTGGCTTATTGGAAGTGTGTTTTCTTGCTTGTTCTTGACTCCCTACAACCCACTGGTTGTGGGGTGCCATTATTGTCCAAAAACAACATGTGAAACTCTCTAAAAAAGCAAATCAGTTAATCATCAGTGGGAACTCCTTTCCCACTGACACTTCCCACTGGTAGTGTTATTTTTCAAACAACTTATTAATAAGCCATTACAGCTTATTCAAACGTGCAACAACTTGGATTTTGTAATCAGTCTTCCTTATTTGACCTACTTAGTTAAACTGGTGCTTTGTAGCCTTTGACTTTAAGGTTTGACTAGAAAACGAATTGACTTTAATTTTTCAAAAATAGCTTATTCTTAATTCAAGCTTATTGAGTGGACTTATTGAAAATCTTTTTGTTGATTTAGCTTAATTTGGTGATTTGAAACATTTTGCAACTTGAATTAGCTCTTGAAGTGGTCTAGAACTCGAAAACGACTATTTTGTCGTTTTGTGTAGAGAGCTTTGGCTTATTTCTTGAGCTTTTTCAAAGTTTCTTTTTACAAATTGATTTATAAGCTCAAAAGAAGGACGTGTGTGAAATTTCAGCTTATGGCATTGGCTTATAGCATTGGCTTATAGCTTAATGGGCCAAAAAGGCCATTAAGAATAAGTTGTTGATTCATAAGCTGTGATAAGCTCATTTTCAGCTTTTGAGCCTTTAGAGTTTTGTGTTTAAAATCAAATTTTAAGCTATATCGGAATTTTTGGGCCTATTTGGTGAACATTTTTCTTATTGGGCCTAAAACAGCCCATTTAGTAAAGTGTTTTAACTTTTGGCCCATTTGGAGGATCATTAGGGGTATTTAGGTAATTTCACTTTCATTTCTGGTTTTATTAAGTTAAAATAAGTTACTTTGCAACTTTTTACAATTTTTTATAAATTTTGAATTTTTAATATTATTTTAATATTTAATTTTTAGGTTTAATTCATTTAAATAGTTTTTATAGGTTTTAAATTTTATAAAAATACTTTTTAGTTTAAGAAAAATATTTTTGAGGTTTACAAAGTGAACAATCTTTTTTTGGGCTTTTTATTAATTTATTTGATTTTTAGGGCTTTAATTAGCATTTAAAAGTTAAATAATTAATTAAATAAAAAGTGTGAAATTTTTTTGATCATTTGTAAACCTTAGTTATATTTTTAGGGATTTTTAGTTATTTTTGGGAATTTTTAGAGTAATTTTATTTTTACGCTTTTACGTTTACGTCATTCGTCTTAGCTTAATTTTATTCGTAGCCGTCATCATTTTTCTTTTTCCATTCTCTCATCAATATAAATCTCAAAGTGAATCAAATTAAAGAAACACATTATTCCTCCTTGGTGAACGAACATACGTGGGTCATTAGTGCATAATTTTCCTAAGTTGTGTATCAAATACTTACCGCTTTTACGCCTAATAAGTGTGAAAACACTTATCCTTTTACCGCTTATTTCCAATAATAACATGACCAAAACGTGTATTTTATGCCGTAAAAGTCGGAATTATGCGTGGTTTGTGTTTTTATTGTGTTTCAGGATAAATATATGAAAAAGGGAGAAAACACGGGGTATCACGGGCTTTTGTCGAAGAAAACGAGAAAAGACGAAGTCAAAAGATCAAGAGTGCAAAATGAACGAAAGTCCAAGGCCTATTCTGAAGATTTATCGAAGAAAAAAGTCTAAAGACGGAAGTTTAATGAAGTCGAAGAATTCAAGTCTAATTATAGAAGGAAGTTATAAGACGAGTTCAATTTATGTCGACAATTCCCGAGACGACGTCAAGAAAGACAAAGAAATTAAATCGAGTCGAGACGAGAAGAAAGAAAGAAGGAAGCATAAACACTTAACCTCCCCACCTCCTATATATACCCTCCTAATATGTCATTAGGAGGGTGTTAGTTAGTCTTAATTTTAGTCTTTTTAATTTTCAAGTTTTATTTTAAGTTTGTTTTTAATTCTCTTCTCTCTAGTTTTTCAAGCTTATCAAACATTAATCTTGTAATCTTTTGATCTTAATCTTTAATCAAATCAAGCTTATTTCTTAATTCGCATTCTAACTTTCTTAATAATCTATTGTTTTTTGTTTAATTAATCATGTAGTTGGTTTAATTTTGTTGATGATGTGATTGTTTTGCTTATTTGATTGTGCTTATTGAGTTGGTGTTTTTAAAGTTTTTAAGATTACGATGATTATTTTGCTTAATTTTTATGATTAATAGTTTTTAAAATAAGTTGATTTTGATAGTTTAATATTTTTATAAAAAGCAGATTTTTAATATTTAGATTATTTAGTGTTTTTATAGTTTTTAAATTGTGGCTTATTAGTTTTTCTTAAAAAATCTTTTTGGTTTAAGTTTTGGTAAGTGCTTATTTTAGATTTTCTTATTTGCTTGATTTTAGTATTATCTGGGTTCCTTAAACCCTTGTTTTCCGAATATCCTCCAAATTCTAAATTCCGAATAGTGGTAGTCATCATCATTCCGGATATGCAGCTTGTCCAGCAATTCCGGATAAGCTTAAGTACCTAGAATTCCGGATAGTGTGTTTCAATTAATTCCGGATAAGCTTCTTTATTGCGAATTCCGGATAAGCTCCCTTTTTATATTCCGGATAGTCACCTTAAGTGTATTCCGGATATAGCTCATTTTGAACATTTCGAATATAGGTTAGAAAGGATTCCGGGTAAGCAATATATATATATATATTTCGGATAAGGTATTAATCCCAGATTCCGGATACGCTATCGAAGAAGGATTCCGGATATAGCTCATTTTCTAGATTCCAGATAGAGTGCATCATTCAGATTCCGGATAGCAAGTTTGTCCAATTCCGGATAAGCCTATTTCTACCAACATTCCGGATAACCTTCATTTCATGTATTCCGAATAACACCATTGTTCCACATTCCGGATAAGTTGCTCATTTTGGATTCCGGATAAGGTTTTGTTATTTCCAATTTTTAATTTCAACTTTATTTTTCCCGCCTTTTTACTTAGCATTGTTTTAACTCGTCTTGTTTTAGTTTAATTTTCTAATGTTTACATTTTTATAAGTTTTCATCATTTACTTTTTAATTTTTAAAGTCTTTATTTTTAGTTTAATTTTTAAAGCTTTAATTTTACTCAACGACATTTTCTTATTTGATTTTTGTTAAAAATAGATAACAAAACATTTTTATTTTCCACCAAGAACGACTGAGTCGCACTTTTAACTAGTAATCAATTCGAAAAGACCGGACGTTAACTTTTTATATACTTGGATATTTCCTTGTATTAAATGGGGCCGCTGCCAGCTCTATTCGTTAAGATTAACGGTTTTTAGTGAGAGACGCATTGGATTTTGGGATCCGTTCATTTTTTAACGTTATTTTTCTTGCTTAAAAAATTTTAAAAATCCATAAAAATAACAAATTTTCAAAAATCCAAAAAAATTAGAAAAACATAAAAAAGCAAAAATATTTCTTGTATATCTTTCTTTTCTTTTTGTAGGTGTGTATGCGTACCCGTGCTCGTAAGAAGAAAGCAATTCAAGCCGAAGTAGAAACTCCACCTATTGTTACCATGGACAATCGACCAATGATCGAGCTTTTGCAATCGCAAGTAGAGGGCAAAACCGAAGCTATTGTCATACCTGAGATTGGAGCCAACAACTTTGAGCTCAAATTCGGCTTCATTCAAATGGTCTCTGCTCAACCATTCTTGGGGCATACACTTGATGATCCTCATTACCATATAAAAAGGTTTCTTCAACTCACTTATACGGTTAAGTATAATGGGGTTTCACAAGAGGTGATTCGCTTGCAACTTTTTCCTTTCTCCTTAGAGGGACAAGACCGGCATTGGCTTGATAAGGAACCGCCACAAAGTAGTCTTACGTGGTCGAATTTAGAGACCAAATTCATCAATTACTTTTTCCCACCCTCACGTACTACCGCTTTGCGGAATGAAATCATTAACTTTGAACAAAAGTACGGTGAGACATTTAGTGAATCTTGGGATCGTTTTAAGGAACTTTTAAGAAAGTTTCCACAACATTGTTTCACAAAAGTACATCAAATTAATACTTTTTACAATGGTTTAAGCATGAATGACCAAGATTCACTAAATAGTGCCTCGGGGGGTAACATTTTGGTTAAGTCTTCTAATGCCGCTTGGGATATTATTGAGAATAAGTCTAGAGTACAAACTAAGAGTCTTCGGACTAATGTGGCTACTGCTAGTACTAGTGACGCCGACAAGAGAATTGATAAGCTCGCTACGCTTGCTGAAACACTTGCTCTACAAACCGCTAACAATACCAAAAGCATCAATGCACAAGTTAATGCTATGAGTCAGTCATGTGAAATATGCGGGGGATCTCATTCATACACCGATTGTCCTTCGAATCATGCCAATCCGGAAAATGTGTATGCCGCCAACGGTAAATTTTCTAAGGGAGGCTATCAAGCACGTCCTCAAGGTGACCGCAATTTGCTCAGTTATCGTTCAAACAACTTCCTTTCACCACCCGGTTTCCCCCTCAAAACTAAAACAAACTCAATCGCAACAATCAAAACCAACCTCGAGCTTCAAATCAATATCAAACCCAAAGAAACCCATATCCACCTCAAGGAAACAATCAAGTTCACCAACCACCCGCTTATCAATCACCTGCCTACCATGCTCTTCCTCCCACTCAACCCACCGCATTTAATCAAGAGGTTGACACTTACATGAAGACTAATGACGCAACAGTGCAGAATCTTCAGCGGCAAATCATCAACTTGAATGGAGATATGGCGAAACAAGGGAATGATCTTCGAGCCGATATGCGAAACTCTTGGACCAGTCAAACGAATGACTTAAGAGATATGATGGCTAGTTTCTTCCAAAGTAATCAAGCCTCTGGTTCGGGTTCTCTTCCGAGTAACACCGTTGCTAATACAAGAGGGGAGATGAAAGCAATCACCACTCGAGGTGGAAAAGGTTTAAAGGAACCCGAGCTTCCTAGACCTATACCGGTGATTGTGACAAAGGAAAACGAGTCCCCTTCTCCAATTTCTCCACCTTCTATTTCACCAATTCCTCCACCTTCTACTTCCACCCATCCACCACCCAAGGATGTGAGTGAGAATTCCATACCAAAGCCTTCATCTCAACCCAATATACCTTATCTGTTAGCCTCAAAATATTGAGTCAAACAAGAATGATCAGTCATATGTTTATTATGTATCGTATTTTAGAACGTTGTAATAGGTAGTATCTTAGTCGTGTTATACGGGCTTAACTTTAGGCTAAATTTCATTCATAAGTAACTAAAGCCCAAAAGGAAAGCCCGACCCAAACAATATAGTCCATAAAGAAGCCCGCATGTGGGTGGACTATATATACCCTTCCTAGCATGTTAGGAAGGGAGTTGGTTCATTTTATTCTCACTTCTCTTAATCTAATATCACCTAGTTCCAACCATTTCTCTCTGTTTTCTCCATCTAATTTCTCTCTCTAGAATTTATCTTCTTCATCTATTTCTCTTTCTTAAATTCGTGTTATATCATCTAAATATATGGGACAACAATTGGTATCAATTGCCATGGGGTAGTTTTGTGATTGGTTGTTGTGTTTTCATTTGATTTGTTTGATTTGATCCTTATTTCTTCCACGAATTCAAGATTTTTTTATGTTATTTTAGTGTTCTTCAATTCGTATACCTTCTTTACTGTTGTTTAGTGATTTGGGTATCTTGGTTTTCGGGTAAAACACAAATTTTCTGGCTCAAAAGTTAAGAATTATCTTGGTTCAACTTTGCGAAATTCACTGCCATTCTTTCCATCGGAAAAGTACAGGTAAGTACGTTCGATAGCAATAACCAAGGGTTTTACTTTGCGATCACAAGTATTCAGATACCTTATTCCGACGATTTATTCTGATCGCTCATTGCGATCGCGGATTGCGACGGTTTTTAAGGTTTGTTGAAAAGTTACTCTGTCAAAATTTTATTGGCCATATTCCGATAGAAGGGTATTGCGATAGAGTTAACATTTAGATAGATATTCCGACAGGAACATTGCGATAGAAGGGTCATTGTGACAAGGATCATTCCGATAGAAAGGTTATTGCGACAGGTCATATTCCGACAGATTTTATTCCGATAGGTATTCTGAAAGATCATTCCGATAGCATTCCGATACAATATTCCGACAGCCTACATTCCGACAACATTCTGATAGACATTCCGATGGCACATTCCGATGTACATTCCGATGGACATTCCGATGACATGTTTAGCTAAATTTTGTTTGAGTAATTTTTAGACTTAGCCACCATCTAGACTAGTTTCGGAATATCGTTTACACGAAGATTAAAAAAAAAGAGTTAAAATTTTTCCGTCAAGTAAATTCAAATTTTTTCCACACTAGTTTTAGGACATTTCTAGCTCGATTTCAAAATTTGGCAATTACAAAATTTTTTGGTCTACCGTTTTGTCGGACTGGGGAATTTATTGTCCGACTGAAGAAAAATTGCAATTTTCGGAATTTTAACCACAACAACAATCACAACAAATCTACTTAAGATCCATATTCACTTCATCATTTCAGAGAATATTGAGATGGATTCTACTGTCGAATATCGTGTGACGAAGAACAACATAATGGTGGCGGGTAACAAAGAAAGACCACCAATGCTTGTGTCGGGTCGATATGATCAATGGCAATCTCGTTTTCTATGTTATCTTGACACAAAACCTAACGGTGATGCTTTAAGGCAATGTATTTTGGAAGGACCCTATAAACTCTCAAGGATTCAAGTTCCTAGAGTACCATCCACAGACACTACTAAAGAACAACCGACTTATGAACGTGATGAAAACAGGAACGACCTCACACCAGAGAACCGTGCTTGGTTTGATGCAGAGAAGGAAGCAATCTACTTAATTCTCACTGGAATTGGAGATGATATTTATTCCACGGTTGATGCATGCCCTACTGCTCAAGAAATGTGGACGGCTATTGAAAGATTGCAACAAGGTGAATCACTTAACAAACAAGATGTGAAAACTAAGATGTTTTGGAACTTTAGCAAGTTTACATCAAAGGATGGGGAATCAGTTGATTCTTATTACTCCCGATTCTACAAAATGATGAATGATATGACCCGAAACAACTTGCAGGTTTCCACCATGCAAGTCAATGTCCAATTTCTACAACAACTTCAACCAGAGTGGACACGGTTTGTCACCTTGGTGAAACAACAACGAATGTTAGACGAAGTTTCTTATCACAAGATCTTTGACATTTGAAACAATTTCAAAATGAGGCAAATGAACTTCGAGCTGATCGAGTTGCAAAGGTTTCCAATCCACTTGCTTTGGTGTCTACCACTCAACATTACCAGATTATCACTCTCGTACTTTAAAGACCTACTCTACTCAATCATCATCACCACGATCATCCACTGTGTCCAAGTCACATGCTCCAAC
Organism: Glebionis coronaria; assembly: GCA_025667525.1. Classification (NCBI taxonomy): domain Eukaryota; kingdom Viridiplantae; phylum Streptophyta; class Magnoliopsida; order Asterales; family Asteraceae; genus Glebionis; species Glebionis coronaria. The sequence continues at coordinate 245,252,661 of CM046880.1, read as the reverse complement.
ACGATCCCGAGGCAAAGAAGTTGCAAGAGCACCATCACCCACACCTGAGCAATCATCCGAAGAAGACAGTGATGTAGAAGTAGCTCAAAAGGATAGGGAATTCAAGAAACAAATGGCCTTCATTATGAAGCAATATAAGAAAATCTACAAACCCACCAACAACAACCTTCTAACAACTTCAAACCCGAGGAAAACCTATGCACAGAGTCCTCCAAGGTATGACACACGAAGACGTGCTGAGAATCCTCCAAAGTATGATCGACAACCTAAGTATGATAATCAGAGGGTAGCTACTGTTGTTGGAACTAGGGAAACTGTTGGTACTAAAGTTGTGCAACAAAGTGGGATTCAGTGTTTTAACTGCAGAGGTTTTGGGCTATTGGCTAGGGAATGTAGGCAGCCAAAGAGGGTTAAAGATTATGGTCATCATAACGAAAAGATGCTGCTGTGCAAGAAAATGGAAGCTGGAATCAAGTTATCAGCTGAGGATGGAGAAATTCTTGACGATACAGATGATGAACTCTCCAACCAAGAACTCGAGGCACATTATTCATACATGGCAAAGATTCATGAGGTCCTTAACGTCACTGAAGATGACAATGGTCCTATCTTTGATACCGAGCCAATTGATAAGGTACAAGATGATGTTGAATATAATGTGTTTGGTGATACACATGAGCATAGTGATCTACCAACAACAATTACTGACACGTGTATGATGGAAACGGTTGATAGCAATACCACACCCGATTCATCAGACATGTGCAATAATGAGTTTGAGGATGATCAACATGCAAATGAGTATGATGACGAGGAGCGTGTCGCTCTTGCTAATTTAATTGCTAGTTTACAAAAAGATGTCAATGAAAATAGAAAGAGTAAAAAGTAATTAAAGAAGGCAAACGCAACGCTCACTCAAAACTTTGAAGAATGCAAAGCCGCTCTTATAAAATCTAGTGAGACTATTGATAGTTATAGGGCTGAGCTTCTTTAAAAGACCAACGAGCTTGAGGGGTACAAAAGTCGTGTCATCAACGTTAAAAAGGACGAGTCTGAAAATAAATACAACGAAGCTCTTGCTTTGTTAACTAAAGAAAAACGTCAATTTAATGTTTTATTAAGTGTTGAACGTCAAAAAACGTACCTTGCCACAACAAAAGTTAATGGACTTGAACAGAGGCTTTCTATGAACACCAGCGATTCTACTAAAATTCTTGACGAAAAGAAACAAGAGGTTGAAACAATAAAACAAGATTTCAAAAATAGACAAAGCAAAGATATTGAAAAAGTAAAGGATCTCAAAGAACAAGCTGATTTTTTTGAAAAAAGTTGTTTATAAAACTCATGACTCTATTTAAACTGTTAGAATGATAGCACCTCCGTCGTTTTTCAAGGGTCAACCTAGCTTTGCCACCCCCAAGTACCTCGAAAAATCTCAAGCTGCTAACCCTCACTTATATCTTGATGAGTCCGAATGGACTGATAATGAGTGCCCAGTAGCTAACATCGATAGTGAAGAGACGTCCCTTTGGGATGAGGAGAGTAGATCACCGGTCAATAAAGATTTTTTGAAACCATATAACTATGCTTATCTAAACAGTCGTTATGGTCTTTTCACTCCACAAAAACAGAAGTCTCGTGAGGAATTCTTTTTAGAATGCAAACAACAAAGAATTCAATGGAAGAAAGCGTTTGCCGCTAAGAGAAAAACTAATGTTTTTAAATATATTAACTATTTGCCTCTAGATGCTTCTAAAAGCAAAAGTAGAAAAACACTTAGTTTACTTAAACACCACATTGAAAATGTTCAATCTATTGTCGAAAGCGATTGGGAAAAACGTCAAAAGGATAAGTGGAAAACCGAGATTCCTCACGACATAATTGTGCTTGTGAAAGAACTTCTTATACCAGATACGAAGATAATAAAAGAACATGTTCTAGAGTTTGAAAACTTGATTCGATCTGAAATGTTTGATGATTTGAAATATGTTGAGTCTCTTGAAAAAGAAATTGATGAACTCCAAAATTACAAATCAGATTTTTCAAACGAATATGATCTACTCTTAGAAGAATGTCTCTCCAAAGATATTTTGTGTGTTACTCTTCAATCTTGTGCTGATATCGATGAATATTCTGATGTTGAAGCAAATATCTTGATAAAATCAAAGAATGTGAGCGTCTTTAACTTGAGCTTTCGAAACATAAAGAAAATGTTGATAAAAAGGCTTTTGAGTTACTTCAACAGAAAACTGATTTCCTTCAAAAATGTTGTCATTCTCTTGAACTTGCTTTGCAAAAAGACGTTGGTAGTTTTCCACATGATAATAACTTGCAAGAAAAACTTTCCAACACGTTTCGAGAAATGAATAAACAGAATTTGGAAATTAAAGGGTTGAAAGATCAGTTACAAGACAGGGAAATAGCGATAGCAGAGTTGAAGAAACTCGTTGCTAAGATGGGTGGGAAAATTGTGGAACCTAGTGTTATGAAACCTGTTGTAAGACAACCCAATGCGCAAAAAATGACTAGACCCTCTGTCTTTGGAAAACCATCTGTTTTCTCTAATTCTGCACTTGCAAAACCTGTGTTTGCCCCCAACACGGATGGGAAGGATAGGTTACCACAAACCACTCCCAAAACACATATTCGATCATAAAGCATTAAGAACACAAATGTAATTAAACCAGGGATGTATAGATTGGCCACTACACCTACAAATAATAAAGAAAGTCAATCACCTCAGATTTCTAGAAACACTAATAGACGTGTGTCTTTTACTACAGGAGTAGTCCCCACTGATAGAGTTAGCCGGCCCCAGCTTAAGAGCACTCGGATGAATGAAAAGGTTTGGCAAACCAAAAGTCAAGGGAAGATGAAAACAGTAGAAGAATACCCTAGGATTTTCAATGTTTCTAAGAATAAAACGTCTGTAATCGCATGTAATGACGATTTAAATGATTCAGCTTTGAATGATTTGAATGTTAAGTTTGTTTGTGTGAAATGTGGAAAGTGTGCTAATGCTAATCATGCTATGTGTGTTTCGAATAATGTCAAAGGCGTAGAAACTAGAACTAAGAAGCAAACTGCGATGCCTATTAGTACTAGAAAACCCAAACGCAAAGTGAACCATTCTTGTGCAACCCCCTTAAGAAAAGTATTGCATCAGACTCCACCACTAAGAACCCTAGAAGCAGAATTAGGGAATTATATGAGTCTGTTAGCAAGCATTGGAAATGGTGGTTTGCTAATCAATGTCCTCCAGGATATAAATGGATGCCTAAGGCTAGGACAAAAAATGTGACAACGAGCGTTAGTATGCCTTTAAGTGATGAAACTAGGGAAACTAATGAATCGTAAATCACACCTAACATGGAATCCAATTTAGCAAATGCTCCATCGTGTTCTAATTCTTCTGCAGGTGATCGAGATAATTCTCTTCATACTGGACTCCGGATGCACGAAGCACATGATGGGGAATCTCAAGCTTCTAATTAACTTCGTGGAGAAGTTCCTGGGTACGGTCCAATTTAGAAATGATCAATTTGCACCGATCCTAGGATATGGAGACTTGGTTCAGGGGAATATCACTATCAAAAGGGATTACTAAGTCGAAGGGCTCAATCACAATCTTTTCTCGGTTGGTCAATTCTGTGATGCGGATTTGGAGGTTGCTTTTAGAAAGAATACATGTTTTGTTCGTGATTATGCTGGGAATGACTTACTTACCGGAACACGGGGTACTGATCTCTATACTATTTCACTACAAGACTCCACATCTTCAACTCCAATCTGTTTCATGGCTAAAGCTTCAACGACTCAAGCTTGGTTATGGCATCAACGTTTATCTCATCTTAACTTTGATACCATCAACTTGCTTTCCAAGAAAGATATTGTGCGAGGCCTTCCTAACTTGAAATTCATCAAAGATCATCTTTTTTCTTCTTGTGAGATTTTAAAGCTAAACGGAGTAGTTTCAAGACAAAGACTACACCAAGCTCTAAAAGACGGTTAGATCTTCTTCATATAGATCTGTGTGGCCCCATGCGTGTTCACACCATCAATGGGAAGAAATATGTTATGGTAATTGTCGACGACTACTCAAGGTACACGTGGACCCTCTTCTTACGGTCTAAGGATGAAACACCTGAGGTTCTCATTAACTTCCTTAAGTTGGTACAACATGGTCTTCAAGCTCAAGTAAAAGTGGTACGTACTGACAGAGGAACAAAATTCTTGAATTCAAATCTGAAGAAATATTTTGAAGCCGAAGGGATTGAACATGAAACATCTATTGCTCGAACACCTGAACAAAACGGAGTTGTTGAAAGACGAAATCGTACTTTGGTTGAGGCTCCTCGAACATTATTATCTGCTTCAAAACTACCATTATTCTTTTGGGCCGAAGCCGTGTCAACTGCATGCTACACACAAAACCGATCCTTAATTATCCCATGACACGAAAAGACACCATATCACAGGATTAATGATTCCAAACCTTCACTCAAACACCTTCATGTTTTTTTATGTACGTGTTACATTATTCGAGAAGGTGAAAATCTGGACAAGATGAAAGAGAAATGTGATGCATGCATTTTAGTGGGATATGCAACTCAGTCTAAGGGATACAGAGTGTACAACAAGAGAACAAAATTGATTGTCGAGACTATTCATATCAGATTTGATGAATTACAAGAAATAGAACTTGAACAAAATAGTTTAAGTCCCGATCCACAACGACAAATGACTTCTGTTCACAACCGCACGAAACTCGGAACTCAAGATCACAACAATGAACCGTCAAGTTCAAAGTTGGTTCCTAAAAATGTTCCTAGAGCAGATATGACAGTGGACATGACACTTGAAGAGTTGGAAATGTTATATGGACCAATGTTTGATGAATATTTCACGGGGGAGAAACATGTTGTATCAAAGTCTTCCGCTGTCACTCATGATACGAATGATGATACCGATCATCATCAACAAAAGGATAAAACTTCATCTACTTCAACACGGGTTGCTGCAGATTTACCTCCTCAGAATATCACATCAACAGTCGCTCCTACAACATCAACAACTACTGTCATTGCTCCAGAGAACACAAATCAAGCAGACGGTGCATTATCTGACTATGACGAATTTATCAACCCATTCGGTACACCGGTACACAAAACTGGAGAGTCTTCTACTCTCCATGTTGATCCGTCAAATATGCATACGTTCTATCAACGACATCCTTCAACACATCATTGGACCCGAGAACATCCTTTTGTTTAGGTAATTGGAAACCCTTCACAGCCCGTTCGTACAAGACGACAGCTTCACACCGATGGAAATGTTTGTATGTTCGCACTCGCCGTGAGTTCAGCTGAACTGAAAAACATCAAAGAAGCCATGGCTGATCATGCTTGGATTGAACCGATGACGGATGAACTTCAACAATTTGAAAGACTTAAAGTCTGGGAACTTGTTGACAGACCATACGATGTAATACCATTAAATCTTTGATGGATCTGGAAAAACAAGATGGATGAAGAGAACACAATCATTAAGAATAAATCTAGGCTAGTGGATAAAGGTTATGAACAGAAAGAGGGTATTGATTTTGAAGAATCATTTGCACCAGTAGCTCGAATGGAAGCGGTCAGGATTTTTCTTGCTTATGCTGCACATAAGGGATTCATCGTTTATCAAATGGACGTAAAGACGGCGTTTCTTAACGGTCCTTTGAAGGAAGAAGTCTATGTCACACAGCCGGAAGGATTCGTCAATCCTCATTATCCTAACAAGGTGTATCGTCTCCACAAAGCACATTATGGACTCAAGAAAGCACCAATGGCGTGGTACGACGACCTCTCGAAATTTCTGGTCTCCAAAGGTTTCTCAAAAGGTTCCATTGATTTAACTTTGTTCACTTATAATTATGGAAATGACATTTTGCTTGTGCAGATTTATGTTGATGACATTATTTTTGGGTCTACAAACCCAAAACTTTCAAAATAGTTTGAAAAAGTAATGCACAACAAATTTGAAATGTCAATGATGGGCGAACTAAAATTCTTTCTAGGAATTCAAGTTCACCAATCCCCAGGTGGTATCTTTATAAACCAAGCTAAGTATTGTCAAGAGATAATCAAAAAGCATGGTATGACTTCATGTGACCCTGTTGGGACACCATTATCAACCACATCACTTGATGCTGACTTGGAGGGAAATTCCATAGATCAAACGAGATATCGTTCCATGATCGGTTCCCTCATGTACTTGACAACAAGCAGACCTGATATTTCACATGCCACGTGTTATTGTACACGATATCAAGCACGACCCACTGAAAAGCACCTCAAGGAGGTTAAATGGATCTTTCGGTACCTCAAGAATACCATTCATTTGGGACTTTGGTATCCGAGGGAAACCGGTTTCTTTCTATATTCAGATTCTGATCATGCAGGGTGCCTTGATAAACGAAAAATTACTTCTGGTGGTGCACAATTTCTATGTCAAGATAAGCTTGTAGGATGGTCTTCCAAGAAGCAGGATTGCACGTCACTTTCATCAGCCGAAGCGGAGTATGCGTCTCTATCTGCGTGTTGTGCTCAAGTTCTATGGATGAGAACACAACTCACGGATTATGGCTTCCACTTTGATAAAGTACCTATTTTCACACACCACTATGGCGGAATATGGGGCGCGACGTGTGGATATCATCACACCAAACGGTGTCTCAATAGAGAAAAATAAAATGCAACTCTAATGTCATAAATGGCGACACAAAGGTCATGACAATATCTCAACATAGCAGGAGTCTAGGTAGGTAGGTAACAGTCCTACCACTTACCCAAGACAAACAATAAACATAAACCAAACAAACATATAGGTGCCAACATGTATCACTTATAAAAAAAACATAAAGGTAAACTAAGAAGGAACGAGGATCTCCTTCTATATGCAATCCTAAGGCTTCCAAGTCTAGCCACTTCTATCCTCACGCTTAACCACATTCACACCTGAAAGAGACACTAAAACACGTCACCATAATGTTGGTGAGAGTCATAGGTTTAGACTCAAACGCCAAAATCATACCATAAGCTGTGAGTACAACCAAAAGTTAAAAACATATGGACAATAAAAATAGATGGACAATGTGTTACAAATGTGCATTAACAACTAACAATTCAAGATTAATCATACCAAACCAATTCCAAGGCTCCAAGCCTTTCCAAACACCATGGTACCATAGATGATCACACTATGTACCTATCCCAAGGCCCCGCCTTGTAATTCTCCATTGGTCCTATAGATGATCACACTATGTACCTCTCCAATCCAAATCATACACAAACAAAATCACATAGTAGTTAATCACATAATGTACACACAAGTCCATATCAAACCTTAAAAACATTCACATCATCAATTTATAAATAACTCAACACAGTGTCTCTTCCATCCCATCTGGAAGTCAAAATCATATTAAACATGGGACTATGAAACTCACCTGATTGAGCTTCCCCAAACATCCGCGCACTAGCAAAAAGCTAATCAACCAAAAACACATAATCAAAACAATTGACTCAAAATTCTGTCCAGTTTTTAAAAACGGGTTTTATCAAATTAACTTAATTAATTCACCATAACCCCATTAAATACAAGCCCTAGTTTATGTAATCATCATATTATGATTAATACAACATTAATTTACTGTTTTTATATTAAACCCCATGTAAAACCCACAAAATAAGGTCATTACTTAATCTTACTTTTCAAATATTTTTGAATTATTTTATAATATTAAATATTATTATGTTTAACGGTTTAAGTTGAAAACGATATTAAATATTTTCTTTTAATATTTTGACGAGCAACGAGGACTACTAGTGATCGCGATACCGACGGATGCCCACAATTTTATATTTTATTATCAATCGTTTCGATATTTAATATTTTCGACGATATAGTTTTAATTACGTATCGAGTAGTTATATTATTATTTTTCGTGTGCGTTTAAACTTTTAAGTATTTTTACGAAACCCGAGTCCCGTAAATATTTGTAAAATTTACTAATAGTCATTTCCCGCTTTTTGACTTAAAAGTTACATTTTAGTCCAAAACTATCCAATATTTACAAGTTACACCCTACCTACACTATATAAAGTTTTTCCACTAAAACTTTCTCATTTATCTTACTAAAAAAATCACATAATCCTCCCCCTTCCCTCCTTGTTTCACACGTCCACCATCAATACCATAAACACCTTAATCAAAATTTTTCTAGCTTGATACAAGAGAAACCAAGCAAAGTCCCATCCTTATAATTCAAAGGAGCACATTTTGGTACCATTTTTATCCACATGCAACCATATAAATTTTTCAAGAAAAGTTGGTTATGTTTGATCCAAATTTGTTGTATGCATGTGTTAGTAGTGATGATCAAAAGATTTTCATGCTATGTTTTCGTTAAAAAGTTGATTTTTAATTTTTGGGTTTTTGATTTTGATGATGATACAAGTGTTAGGAATGGTTTATGATGATATTAGGGGCTTAGGTTGATGATAAAAGTTGTTGGAATTGATCAAAAACATGATTTTGCAAGAGATTTTAATAGTCAATTTTGGGCAGTAGGTTTGAGGTCATTTTCGGAAATCTTAAGTCTGAATATAGGTTTTTATTATGGGATTATGTCGTAGAGAATTTTGTTAGCTTCGATTTGATATAAAGTAGGTCTTCCAACTCCAAACGAGGTGGAAGATACACTAGTTTGATTTTCGTGTACCGGGAGACGAGTGTCGACACAATCCGAAAATTGTTGTCGATATTTGGATCGAATCTCGGGGACTATAAAATGAGTTTCAAAATGATTCAAGGGCTGTTCTCAGGCTCCAAGGTTAGTATTTTGAGTCTAATTTTAGAATCAAGTGGCGGTTTTACAAATGGAGTTGTTTAGAATGGTCAAAATGGTTCGTAAGTCAAGGTCGCTAAACTGTCCGGATTTTGTGATTCAAAGATGAGTCGGGCAGGGAACTTTAGAAGTAAAATCTTTTAATGGGCTTTTGAGAGGACTTTCTATATATAGTAAGTAAGTTCTCTGAGTAGTATCATAAAAATTTGATATGTTTAAGTATGGGAAAACGGCTTGGACATTCGGTATGTTCCGACAGATTTTTATTAAAGGCATATAATAATAAAATGAATATATAGGAGAGTATAATAGAACCACTTGCATCGTTTTCTCTCGAGTTGTCGTAATTTTTTACTTGAGTTTGATTTTATTAAGTATCATTTATTTCTCGAGTCTATTATTAAAGTACGCACCTTATTTGCTAGGTTGCGGGTATCGTGATTACCGGGCATCTACTATCGTCGGCGATTGTCTTCAACTACTATAAGTACTAAGGTGAGTCTATAGCCTCGTTTGAGCTCATTCAAATATTTTAAAACCCGCGAGGGGGAATACATGTTTTGTAAACTTAGAACACAAGATTTTTATGGTATGCTTGTCCCTTTATGAATGGACCCGTGGTTGCCTTTAAATTGCATTAAGTGATTGCCTTAGTTAAAGCCTCAATTATGGACCGTTAGTTAACCTATGATGGGTTAACCGCTAGTACAATTAATAGATCTATGTGAGAAGCCGCCCCGGTTCAGTTTTGTGGACTTGTCATAGAAGCTTAGGCCCGACCTCCACACTGTTTGAACATATTGTATTGAGAAGTCAGGTATACGGCAATGTACCAATAATCTAGAGGTAACCGACAATTAATAAATCTCCTGTCTTATCAGACCTCTAAAGGGAGTGTCTAAGGGCTCGGTTCCATGAGCTTATTGCAATTTATGCTATATACAATTATTATTGTTGATGCAAAATTATTATTTGATGCTTGTTGCCTTCTAGTATGCCACAAACTTATAATCTTTACTTGTGTTCAAAATGATTATATAAAACTATAGATTCACTCGGCATTTTTGCTGATGATTTTCTCACATGTATTTCAGGTAATCAGGAAGGGTGAAGCTTGGAAGCCACTGGAATGAATGTTGTGCACTACTTTGCAATATAAACTCTTTGAATATTTGTCGTTCCTTTTGTTCAAAACAATTTAAATCTTTTGTTTTGGTTGTACTTTGGTTATGATGTCTTGGGACTACGCTACTCTGATAAATGTTTTGGAACGATAATTTTAAAACGTCTCTTTTCGAGTCGTTCTTTATAAATTATGTGTTGTTGTATCATTGTTTAGAACCCAAAGATGTATTCCGCTGCGTGTAAATTTGGGGGTGTTAAAGATTGGTACCAGAGCCATGAGTTATAGAGAACTAGGTCTTTTTCTAAAAACCTAAACTATAACTGTCGGTTTTGTTTTTCAAAGAGTCGGTGCACATGATTTCGCGTGACTTCAGGTTCAAGCTACTTCTGGGATTACATCTTTAGTATACATTATTATGTATGCCTTATTGCTAAGTATTTCTAAATAAATACTATAATCCTTTATCGATATATATATTGATATCGTTAAACTTTTCGATAAGAGTTATCATTTATTAATGATTTACTTAAATAAGTTTTTGGAATTTTTCCTGCAATTATTTTGAAGGATTCTCTACATTTATTTAAATTATTGGAAATTATCCTATTTCATTTTGTTATGACCTTATACCTATTTTGTGAAATTTACCACCATCAAATTACGTCTTCGATGAGGAGGAAGCAGGTTTCACTGCTGCAAGCGAGTCACAGTCAACTAAGCCATGTGGATCCCCACGTGACTAGTGTTTATTATTTTGTGTCGTTGTAATCTATTTGTCTTTAAGATCATTCCTTGTTGATCGATGATAATAGTTTCCTTTGATCCTTATAATGATTGTGAATCCTTGTATTGATAATGTGTATGCATTTGATGATTTATTTTGTACATGATATGACTATACCATGAATACAATTAACTCATTCATTTTATCTTCTCTTTGTGATGTGACAGAATCATGCCACCTAGGAGAATGACAAATGATGCCATTGCAAGGCTAGTTGCTGAAGAGGTTGTGAAAGCATTAGCTGCGGATAGAGCTGCGCGTGTTAACACTGAAGGAGCAGGTGGCTCTGAAGGTGTGGGTGCTGAAGGTGAAGGTGAACCTGCTGGACCAGAAGCTGCTGGGGCAGGTGTAGCTGAGAATCCTGCAGATGAGGTTGCTCCGGCTGCTGCTACGGTTAAAGAATGTACTTTTGCTGGATACATGAAATGTGGACCCACTACATTTCAAGGAACTGGTGGAGCACTAGAATTATTCAGGTGGATTGAGAAAACAGAAACAACATTTGAGATTAGTGATTGCTCAGAAAGGAACAAGGTTAAGTTCACAGTTGCTACTTTCAAGGATCGAGCTTTAAGCTGGTGAAAGACTCAAGTTGCTAAAGTTGGTTTAGAAGCTGCAAACAGGAAACCTTGGGATGAAATTAAAAGGTTGCTGAAAGAAGAGTTCTGTCCAGAAGAAGAGTTATTTGCTTTGGAGGATGAGTTGAGGCACCTGAAGCTGAAAGATAACAACATTGCTGCATACACTAGCCGATTCAATGAGTTGGTTTTGTTGTGTCCAGATGCTTTTGTTACTCAGAAAAAGAAGATGGATCAATACATCAAAGGGCTGCCTGGGTACATTAAAGGTGAGGCAACTTCATCTCGACCCAAGAACTTTGTTGAGACTGTAAGAATGGCTCATACACTCATGGGGCAGAAAGTTCAAGATAGGGCTGAGAAAGCTGCTGAGGGTAATAAAAGGAAATGGGAGAATTCGTAGAGTGGTAATCAAGGTAGTAACCGCCATAGGCAGTACAATCAGAAGAGAAATTATGGGGCTAGAGCTGCAACTAACAAGAATGATAATGTTGACCAAGGGGGACCAGCCCAGAAATGTAAGAGTTGTGGTGCTTGTCACTTTGGTAATTGTCCACCAAGGTGCACTAAATGTGGAAAGGTTGGTCATGTTGTGGAGAAATGTAAGACAAGGGTCCCTGCTACTGGAGCGAATGCTATTCCGATCAGGACTTGTTTTGAATGTGGAGAACGTGATCATCTTCGTCCTCAATGTCCGAAGTGGAAGAACAAGAAGGCAGGTGAAGCTGTGGGGGCAGTTTATGTTGTTAAGGATGCTGATCATGCACAAGGTCCAAATGTGGGGACGGGTACGTTCTTACTCAACCATCGTTATGCTAGTGTGTTGTTTGACTCAAGATCTGATAGGAGCTTTATAAGAACTTCCTTTAGTCATTTAATTAATGTTGAGCCAACAAGCCTAAATGCTAGTTATGAGGTCGAGTTAGCTGATGGACAATTAGTTAGTACTACCACTATATTTAAGAAGTGTCCTTTGAATTTAGCAAATCGTTTGTTTGAATTGATTTGATGCCGATAGAGTTGGGTTCATTTGATGTGATTGTTGGTATGGATTGGTTGGTTGCTCATGATGCGGTAATTGTATGTGGGGAGAAAGTTGTCCACATACCGGTTAAGGGTAAGGTGTTAGTAGTTAAAGGTGATGTCGGTAGATCTCGTCTGACGGTGATATCTTGTATCAAGGCGAAGAAATATGTAGAAAGAGGTTGTCACCTGTTCTTGGCTCAAGTAGTGGAGAAAGAACTACCGGTTAGGCGTGTGGATGATGTTCCGGTTATTCGTGATTTTCCTGAAGTATTTCCTAATGACTTGCCAGGGCTTCCGCCTCAGCCAGAAGTTGAATTCAAGATTGATCTAGTGCCAGGAGCTGCACCGGTGGCGCGTGCACCTTATCGTTTGGCACCGTCTGAGATGAAGGAGTTGGCAGATCAGTTGAAGGAATTAATGGAGAAGGGGTTCATTAGACCAAGTTCGTCACCTTGGGGAGCTCCAGTATTGTTCGTGAAGAAGAAGGACGGATCGTTCAGAATGTGCATAGACTACCGAGAGTTGAACAAGTTAACTATTAAAAATCGTTATCCACTTCCTAGGATCGATGATTTGTTCGATCAACTTCAAGGTTCGTGTGTGTACTCGAAGATCGACTTGAGATCGGGTTATCATCAACTTCGTGTTAAAGAGGAGGACATACCTATTACAGCTTTTCGGATGCGTTATGGACACTTTGAATTTCAAGTAATGTCGTTTGGGTTAACTAACGCACCTGCGGTATTCATGGACTTAATGAATCGTGTGTGTAAACCATACCTCGACAAGTTTGTGATTGTATTTATCGACGATATCCTGATTTATTCCAAAAGTCGGGAGGAGCATGAAGGTCATTTGAAGATTATTTTGGAGTTGTTGAAGAGGGAGAAGTTGTATGCGAAATTCTCCAAGTGTGATTTTTGGTTGGATTCAGTCCAATTCCTTCGGCACGTGATCGATAGTAGCGGTGTTCATGTTGATCCTTCCAAAATTGAAGCTATTAGAGATTGGGCTAGGCCTACGACCCCGACTGAAGTTAGACAATTCCTGGGATTAGCTGGATACTACCGGCGATTTATTGAAGGGTTCTCTTTAATTTCTAAACCTCTTACTAAACTTACACAGAAAAACAAGAAGTATGAATGGGGTTCAGAAGAAGAAGAAGCATTCCAAACTTTGAAGCGGAAGCTGTGTTCTGCACCAATTTTGGCTTTGCCCGACGGAGCTGAAGACTTTGTGGTATATTGTGACGCATCACGTAAGGGTTTTGGTGTTGTGTTGATGCAAAGGGAGAAAGTGATCGCGTATGCATCTCGTCAATTGAGGAAGCATGAGGAGAACTATACTACACATGATTTGGAATTAGGAGCTGTTGTCTTTGCTCTTAGACTTTGGAGACACTATCTCTATGGTACAAAGAGTGTGGTATATACCGATCATAAAATCCTGCAACATATTTTAGATCAGAAGGAGCTCAATATGAGGCAGAGAAGATGGGTAGAATTGTTGAGTGATTACGACATTCAAATTTGCTACCATCCCCGCAAGGCGAATGTAGTTGCCGATGCACTTAGTAGGAAGGACAGAGAAATAACCAAAAGGGTTAGAGCTTTAGCCATGAAAACTTATTCTGATTTATCTAATCGAATACTTAAAGCTCAAACTAAGGCGATGGAGGAAGAGAATGTGAGAGATGAAGACTTGGGTAGAAGGTTGACACCTATATTCGAAATTCGTGATGATGGAATTCGATATTTCGAGAATCGTGTGTGGTTACCCGTGTATGGAGGACTGAGAGATCTAATTATGCACGAATCTCATAAGTCTAAATATTCCATTCACCCAGGATCGGATAAAATGTACCAAGACTTGAAGAAATGTTACTGGTGACCGAATATGAAGGCTAACATTGCTACTTATGTTAGTAAATGCTTGACGTGTGCTAAGGTGAAGTTTGAGCACAAGAGACCTTCGGGTTTACTGCAACAACCTGAAATTCCAGAATGGAAATGGGAGAAGATCACTACGGACTTTGTTTCGGGACTTCCGAGGACTTCTAGTGGTTATGATACGATTTGTGTGATTGTTGATCGGTTGACTAAGTCGGCCCATTTCTTGTCGATAAAGAAAACTGATTACTTAGACAAACTTACTCGGTTGTATTTGAAGGAAGTTGTTTGTAGATATGGGGTTCCTTTGTCAATTATTTCTGATCGAGATAGTCGGTTCACATCTGAGTTTTGGAAATCGCTTCAGCGAGCTCTGGGGACTCAGTTGGATATGAGCACTGCGTATCATCCGAAAACGGCCGGACAAAGTTAGAGGACTATTCAGACCTTGGAGGATATGTTACGAGCGTGTGTAATGGACTTTGGAGGTAGTTGGATCGACACTTACCTTTGGTGGAATTCTCATACAACAACAGTTATCATGCAAGTTTTAAGGCTGCGCCTTTTGAAGCACTTTACGGGCGAAAGTGTAGATCACCAGTTGGTGTGAGATTGGAGAAAGTCAGTTGACGGGTCCTGAATTGATTAGAGAAACGACTGAGAAGATCGTGCAAATCAAGAATCGTTTATTGACAGCTCGTAGTAGACAGAAGAGCTATGCGGATAAGAGGAGAAAACCATTGGAGTTTGATATTGGCGACATGGTTATGCTGAAAGTATCACCTTGGAAAGGAGTAATTCGAGAGAGAGGAAAGCTTAGTCCGCGCTATATAGGTCCATTCAAGATTATTGACCGAGTTGGTCCTGTGGCATATAAGTTGGAATTGCCAGAGAAGTTAAGTGCTATTCACAATACTTTTCACGTTTCTAATCTTAAGAGGTGTTTGGCGGACGAGAATTTGATAATTCCACTTGAGGAGATTCAACTGGACGACAAGCTGCATTTTATTGAAGAACCGGTGGAGATTATGGATCGAGAGGTGAAACGGCTTAAGCAAAGTCGGATCCCGATAGTGAAAGTGCGATGGAATTCCCGACGTGGACCCGAATACATTGGGAGCGAGAGGACTACTTCAAGAGCAAGTATCCGCATTTATTCGTAGATGGACCTAAGGAGAAGTAAGCCCCGGGACGGTGCTCTCCTAAGGTGGTGAGGATGTAAAACCCACAAAATAAGGTCATTACTTAATCTTACTTTTCAAATATTTTTGAAGTATTTTATAATATTAAATATTATTATGTTTAACGGTTTAAGTTGAAACCGTTATTAAATATTTTATTTTAATATTTTGACGAGCAACGAGGACTACTAGTGATCGCGATACCGACGGATGCCACAATTTTATATTTTATTATCAATCGTTTCGATATTTAATATTTTCGACGATATCGTTTTAATTACGTATCGAGTCGTTATATTATTATTTTTCGTGTGCGTTTAAACTTTTAAGTATTTTGACGAAACCCGAGTCCCGTAAATATTTGTAAAATTTACTAATAGTCATTTCCCGCTTTTTAACTTAAAAGTTACATTTTTGTCCAAAACTATCCAATATTTACAAGTTACACCCTACCTACACTATATAAAGTTTTTCCACTAAAACTTTCTCATTTATCTTACTAAAAAAATCACACAATCCTCCCCCTTCCCTCCTTGTTTCACACGTCCACCATCAACACCATAAACACCTTAATCAAAAATTTTCTAGCTTGATCCAAGAGAAACCAAGCAAAGTCCCATCCTTATAATTCAAAGGAGCACATTTTGGTACCATTTTTATCCACATGCAACCATATAAATTTTTTCAAGAAAAGTTGGTTATGTTTGATCCAAATTTGTTGTATGCATGTGTTATTAGTGATGATCAAAAGATTTTCATGCTATGTTTTTGTTAAAAAGTTGATTTTTAATTTTTGGGTTTTTGATTTTGATGATGATAAAAGTGTTAGGAATGGTTTATGATGATATTAGGGGCTTAGGTTGATGACAAAAGTTGTTGGAATTGATCAAAAACATGATTTTGCAAGAGATTTAATAGTCAATTTTGGGCAGTAGGTTTGAGGTCATTTTCGGAAATCTTAAGTCAGAATATAGGTTGTTATTATGGGATTATGTCGTAGAGAATTTCGTTAGCTTCGATTTGATATAAAGTAGGCCTTCCAACTCCAAACGAGGTGGAAGATACACTAGTTTGATTTTCGTGTACCGGGAGACGAGTGTCGACACAATCCGATAATTGTTGTCGATATTTGGATCGAATCTCGGGGACTATAAAATGAGTTTCAAAATGATTCAAGGGCTGTTCTCAGGCTCCAAGTTTAGTATTTTGAGTCTAATTTTAGAATCAAGTGACGGTTTTACAAATGGAGTTGTTTAGAATGGTCAAAATGGTTTCGTAAGTCAAGGTCGCTAAACTGTCCGGATTTTGTGATTCAAAGATGAGTCGGGCAGGAAACTTTAGAAGTAAAATATTTTAATGGGCTTTTGAGAGGACTTTCTATATATAGTAAGTAAGTTCTCTGAGTAGTATCATAAAAATTTAATATGTTTAAGTATGGGAAAACGGCTTGGACATTCAGTATGTTCCGGCAGATTTTTATTAAAGGCATATAATAATAAAATGAATATATAGGAGAGTATAATAGAACCACTTGCATCGTTTTCTATCGAGTTGTCGTGATTTTATACTTGAGTTTGATTTTATTAAGTATTATTTATTTCTCGAGTCTATTATTAAAGTACGCACCTTATTTGCTAGGTTGCGGGTATCGTGATTACTGGGCATCTACTATCATCGGCGATTGTCTTCAACTACTATAAGTACTAAGGTGAGTCTATAGCCTCGTTTGAGCTCAATCAAATATTTTAAAACCCGCGAGGGGGAATACATGTTTTGTAAACTTAGAACACAAGATTTTTATGGTATGCTTGTCCCTTTATGAATGGACCCGTGGTTGCCTTTAAATTGCATTAAGTGATTGCCTTAGTTAAAGCCTCAATTATGGACCGTTAATTAACCTATGATGGGTTAACCACTAGTACAATAATAGATCTATGGGGGAAGCCACCCCGGTT
This sequence comes from Glebionis coronaria, assembly GCA_025667525.1. Lineage (NCBI taxonomy): Eukaryota > Viridiplantae > Streptophyta > Magnoliopsida > Asterales > Asteraceae > Glebionis > Glebionis coronaria. Next base: position 245,235,226 of record CM046880.1, on the reverse strand, counting down.
CAGTTTTTCTGGACTTGTCATAGAAGCTTAGGCCCGACCTCCACACTGTTTGAACATATTGTATTGAGAAGTCAGGTATACGGCAATGTACCAATAATCTAGAGGTAACCGACAATTAATAAATCTCCTGTCTTATCAGACCTCTAAAGGGAGTGTCTAAGGGCTCGGTTCCATGAGCTTATTGCAATTTATGCTATATACAATTATTATTGTTGATGCAAAATTATTATTTGATGCTTGTTGCCTTCTAGTATGCCACAAACTTATAATCTTTACTTGTGTTCAAAATGATTATATAAACCTATAGATTCACTCGGCATTTTTGCTGATGATTTTCTCACATGTATTTCAGGTAATCAGGAAGGGTGAAGCTTGGAAGCCACGGGAATGAATGTTGTGCACTACTTTGCAATATAAACTCTTTGAATATTTGTCGTTCCTTTTGTTCAAAACAATTTAAATCTTTTGTTTTGGTTGTACTTTGGTTACGATGTCTTGGGACTACGCTACCCTGATAAATGCTTTGGAACGATAAATTTAAAACGTCTCTTTTCAAGTCATTCTTTATAAATTATGTGTTGTTGTATCATTGTTTAGCACCCAAAGATGTATTCCGCTGCATGTAAATTTGGGGGTGTTAAACCCCAACCCTAATCCATCATAAGATGATTAAAGAAAACATAAAAACAATTTAATTAAAAAGGTTTATGAAGGTTTTACCTTTAATTCAATGGAAGATGAAAAAAACTATAAAAACCGTAAAACTTCTCCTTATGTCGTCGACTTAAGAGTTCCAGGAAGAAAAAATATGATTTTTGTTTTTAGTTAACACATTATATAGGGTATGGGTGAACCCAAGTCCAACCCATAGCCCATTCACCCTTTCCTTTTCTTTTTTCTTTCTTTTAGGCGGCCAAAACCGACCCTTAATATATATTTTTTATTTTTTTTCTTTTTACTTATTTATTATACACTACTAACATTACCTTAATTTGTCTTAATTTATTTCAGCTCCTAAAGCTTCCAAAACCTCAAAACCGTAAAACTAGTCAAATTTACGCGTTTTACCGTAAAAGTCGTAAAATATACACTTTAAAAAAAATCTCAAAATTTGAAATAAACTTTATAACTAAGTCCTAAATGACTTAAAACCATCCCGAAAAATATCCATATGACTAATTACCTCATCCGAGACCTCCAGATGCTAAACCGTAAATCGTAAAAATACGATTTTCTATAATACATATACGTATACGTAAAACCACTAAATATCACCATCTCATTTCATAGTCACTACCATGTGAGCTCATGAACATGAAATCATCTCACATCGTTTCACTCACAAGGTTCCCCGTACCGGAAACGATATCCAAACCACAATCTATACACACCAATAAGCACATAAACACGTAAAGACACGTAACTAGCACAAAATAAAACTAAGTGACGAACCTCAAAACCAGGGTTATCACATCACTCCCTCCTAATAGAAATCTCGTCTCGAGATTTACTCCTTAGGATCAAACACACAAACAACAAATCACATGAGGATACTTGTTCTAAACGAACTCCCCTCATTTCCACGTGAACTTTAGTTCAAGTCTCAAATTACCACATATACTAACCAACAATATTTAAATTCATTGCCTAACTCTTGACCTCACCGTCAATAAATCTCACAAATGACTCTTTGATAAAACAAAGACTCTTATTAGCACAAATCCCGAATAACCGGACATGCAAATATGCATTCTCAAACAACATTACCAATCTTAATACATGAAATATATCATATATACCACTCATTTCCCCCAGGAAATTCTATGCTCATAAGCTAATGGTCCTGTGACAATCCGTCAATTTATGGTTGATATTTTATTCTCAATATTTATTTGAAAATATTATTTTATGAACTCACTTATTTTTGGGAAGAAATTTGGATTTACGTCTTGAAGTAGCATCGACTACGTTTAAACCGGAGGATTTAACGTTACGTGAACACCGTCTTTGGTGACAGTCCGACATTTCAGAAAATAAATTTATCCGTGAATATTATTTTGGAGTTTTAAATTTGTGTTGGTTCATAAACTCACAAATTTACGAGAAGAGATAAGGACTTACGATTATAATTTAACGTCCTTTACGACTAAACCGGAAACCTTAGGATTACGTATTTACGTTTTTGAACTCCGTTTTTGATGAGACAATTTTTATTAGATTCATTTTGTGCCGTTGATTCTTAATTTATAAAAACGTTTTTCTTAAAACAACCCGAGGGCACGCAAATCGAGGAAACTAGAATCGAGGAGTACCCGTAATTAAATGGGGATGAGACAAGATAAACTTGCCCCATCCCAACACATGGGATGGCCACAAGTGTACAACACACCCTTGTGAGGTGTTAAGCTTGTAAACAAAGCTAAGACACTTGTCTTAGCTTTGCCATCACACCACTTGCACACAAAACTTGCCAAAACCACTCACACAAACCATTTAACACTTTCATACATGCAAACCACCATTTTTCTCTCCTCTCTCTCTATATTTCGTCCAAAAACCACCATTAAACACCCCTCATTTGATCAATTTAACCACAATATCATGTGTTATTCACACATATGTTGAAGAACCTTTGAAGATATGAAGATTGGAGGTGATCTTAACCTATGAAAAGGAGTTTTCATGAGGTTAAAGGGCTGAATTCATTGAGGTGTTCATCTATCCAAAGGACCCAAGAATTTTCCTTGCTAAAGTTGAAGATTTGATAACAAGAACCAAGTCTTGTTCATCAAAAACCTCATCTTTTCATCACTAATGGTGGTATAAAGATTGTTCTTCCTATCCTCTTGTTATTTTGATTATGTAATCTTGTATTTTCTTTATTTATATATATGTATATGATGATGAATGATGATTAAAAATATTATGTGGGGATTTGGTGTTGATAGATTTGATAAATATGCTTAAAAAGATTAATAACCACGAGAAACAAGGCTAAAATCATGCTTAATTTGTTGGTTGTATAAAAACAGTATGTAACAAAAACTTGAACTGATAAATTTGCATGGTAGAATCCATTTACAGTAAGTACAAGATGTCATACACATGTGAGAGTTGGCCATGCAATGGAATCATTAAAATGAGTGAGATATGATCAAAACAAGATGAGTGTGCTAATCTGAATAAGCTGTTTTGTAGGGACTGTTAAGGATAGTTAAACTTAAAATGAGCAGTATCTATAACTAAGTTAATTGTAGCACATAATATGAAGTTCATGCCATCCAAAATGAGCTTCTTATTCATTGTAGAACTCTAGATATGATAAAAATGGTGAAGATGAAAATAAAAATCAGATTTGGAAGAATTAATGTTTATTACTATTATATAAGCACTCAAATTATATAGTATAAAATGTGAAATTAAAACCCACTAACTTATGAATTTCATTTATATAAATATGTATAAGGTTTAATAAAGGTACAATTTATAAAAATGGTAGTTGAATAAGATTTATAAGTTATAAAAACTATAAACTTGATTTTTACGACTTTTTCGGCTATTACCGTAAAATTATCGTTTTTCGCCAATTAAAACTTAGACGATCATATCCGTCTAATGTAAAGTTTTTAAAAGTCATATACTGATATATAAGTATCTAACACAAGTAAAAACCGATAAAACCCGAACTATAGGACATACGGACATTAACGAGCTAAGTAAGCATATTGGACTAATAATTGGACTAAATAAGTTAAACACTAATAAAAAGTACTTATTGGGCTTAACCCATTTGGGCCCAACATGTAAAGTGTGAATACTGATAATATAAGTATAAAATGAAATAATACAAGTTAAAGAACTTATAATAAGCTTATTGGACTTAAAATAGGTAAATAAGTAAAACTAGTAAACTAGTAAAAAGTTACCAATACGTAAACACTAAAATGAGTAAACAAAGATATATAAACCCACTTGATCATCATCATATGTATAAAATCATCATATGTATATTGTTATTTTGATAAAGTCATTGGACAAAAGGCTAAGACCGATTATTATTTATATAGGTTTCCGTGATTGAAGCACGTACCGTACGTCCGAATTGCCGATAACCCGCCTTCCCACATCAACGTGAGTTCATAGCCTCGCACTCTTTTAAATGTTTTTATGAAATGTTTTAGAAACCCGCGATGGAGATAACATGTTTGTTTTTGTAAAAATAGGACACATTTGTCCCGATTGTTTGTTTATTGATTTGGACCCGAATGATTGTATGACCCTATGAATGATTAAAGGACCCGATGGATGAAATAAAATGGATTACTAAAGTTAGGTTATGTTACTAAAAGTCCCATTAGCATGAATTGTGAACTACCGGGATTTGGTAGACGCTTATGCATATAATAGTACTATTTGGGGACGATCACCCCAGTTCGCGCCTTGACGGTTGATCCCCGTCGTGCCACATTGATTGGTAAGCGAATTTATGTATGAGAAGATTTACATAGCGTGACCTTTGTGACGACACGCTAATTTAGATGGGCAAATGAGTTTCGGGCTAGCTACCCGTTGTTTGTTGTAGTAAGGTAACAATGTCATGCGGCTTGTAATAATCCAAAATAACGAAAATACTGATATACGCCTTGAATTACGATGTATTGCCTGACTAGCAATACGGGGTCTTACTACTGATGTTATGTTTGTATTTTGGTTTTATATAACCATATTCATATAACGGTTTTTATTTCTATACAACATTATAAAACGTATTGTATGATATTTTTACGACATTGGTTCGTATAATGATTTTTAAGGCAAATGCCTATATTATTGTTTTGATAAGGATGTGTATAAAATGACTTTGGCTATTTTATGGCCTATTACAATGATTTGTACCAAAATGATTTACGGTAATATATTTATACCGATGTTATATTGATGGATTTTATTAAACTCTATGAATTCACTCGGCGTTATCGCTGACCTTTTCTTTTAACATGTTTTATCTCAGGTACTTGAAGGTAATTCTCGGGAAGACGGCAAGAATTCATGGCCCGCACTTAAACAATAATTTCCATTCAAATTCTTTGTAAAACATGTATGAAATAATATGACTTGGGACCGATGTAACTTTGATATTTATGAATGGAAATGCTTTTATTATTAAACGACGCGATTTTTATGCGTTGTCTATGATGTGAGTAATGTGATATCCCGTAACACCAACGAGTCTTCCGCTGAAATGAATCGTATAAATTTGGGGGTGTTACAGTTTGGTACCAGAGCTCTCGTTATAGAGAACGAAAGATTTTTAAAACCAAGGTTTTGAATAAAACATTTCAAAATCTTTTAACTATAAACATTTTTCTAAAAGTGTCTAAAAATCTTTTAACTATAACGGTGCCGAAGAATTCCCGAGTTACCGACAAGGCCAGACTGAGAAGTGTTATTTTAATATATATATAACTTGGATTATATATATATATGATGTAATTTTATTACATGATTGTTTGATGATTATTTGGATACTTATACGAGGTATTTATACGACGTAGATTGTCACAAGGAACCCTAAATCTCCTAGTAAATTAATCGAATCTATTCTCGTAGGAATTCTAGCTATCCTAGATCTAAACCAAGTTGTGGATATTTATGATCCCAACAAATGGTTGATACTCGTAGAAATGTAGATATTAGTTGATTGTGATATTGAAAAAGAATTGGCGAGATTAAATCTGATATCGATGTCATGACGATCTTTCCTTATAGAGTGGAGTTTGACAAAACGTTGCCACCTAGAAAGATGTCATCTGATTTGTTGTCATCCAATTCTTAAATTGAAATCGAAAGGGTGAATGTTGCACTTGAGGTTGTCATTGGAACCATTACCCAAAAGCCTCATGCCACTAGTACCTTTCCGAGAAGTCTAATTGAATGAGTGGGTCATTTAATATTAGTGACTCATTTGATAGTTGTTGTTGTAAGAGCTATAGGATTGGAAATTAAGTGTGGATCATATCAAGCTTTTATTGCCCTTTTAAGGTTTATGAATAAGGTTGAAAGTATTGGAGAATGAGGTAGGATATTGAATTGAGTATAAGTTGGTTGAAACTTGAATAAAGTAAAATTTAACACATATGGAATATGAGATTGTTAAGAGGAATTCGTTAAGTTTTGTGATTGAATTATAAGGTTTTAATTGATTGTAGGTTTTTGTTAAGGGTTGTTCCTAGGCCATTGTCCAAGGATGAGGATGCCCAGTGTCCAATAAATAAATTGAAGAAATCTTCTTCTAAATTGGGACCGATAGATCTTCCGGGACAGGTGGGACACCTAATGACTCTTGTAGATTAGTATTCATTGTGGTATCTTTTAAAAATAATCCCTAACCTAACTGAGACATCAGTTGGTAGGATGAGTTCTTGGAATTGTATGACATAGTGACACGTAATGTGTTACGGTACAATTTAGACTTGTTTGTGATTAATGAAAAGACTACCATTGACTACTAAATTCTACATGTATCGATGTTATCTATCCTTTATTGCTTCATCCTAATGTTCGCATTAGTGATGCAACCATTGAACAAGTACTCATCTCAAGTTGAGTTACGTTGTGGATTATTTCCTTTGCATTCCTGAGTGCCATCGAGGTCATGAACCTCATGATTATTTGGCTAAAGCTCATTTCCTAGCATATTGTATTTAGTTCTTGGTGAACAACTTTTCATCACTCTTTTGCAGATCACTCATTGTTTTTTTATAAATTAAAACAGTGTAACATGAGAAAAATTTTTTTTGAATTTTCATCACCGAAAGGATTATTTAAAGTGAGATTTATAAGTGATTGTTATCGAAATGAAGTTGTTTATAAAACACCTTAGAAAACTTAATTGTTTTCATAACAAAGAAAATCCTTGTAAATATATTTTTGATTCTTATTTAAGAATTAAGCATGAAAATGTTTTTATTATGAACATGATAATAAAATTTTGACGAACTGAGTATTGCATCGTTAATCTTGAAATTGTATATAGTTGCGCGCCAACATACAATTTGGAATGGACCATGCAAGACTAATTAGTAGTCACCATAAAACTAATGAATAAACACTACATTTTCTTTGAAGATTGTGAAAGATTAAATTTTATGAGATCTGCAAGAAGTGAAAAATAGGGACATAGTGTTAGGGACACCTACATATGTTCCTATAGCATCTATTCTTCTGAATCGAATTTACTCATCTGTGGAATTTGTCTTATTTGACAATTGATATTCCCTTCTTGTCCAATTCTCCCGTAGTGAGATTCTTAGGAAAAGTATATGATTACCGAGTGTTGATACCCGACTGGATGTATCGACGTTCCTATCATTCTTTTGATTTGATTTCATTTGAATGATCTGGGTAACGATCCGATGAGCTTTCGAATGCGTACTCAAATTATGAAAACATGGGATATATTCATATTCGTTAAATGTTTTCGTCTGTATCTGATTTGAAATTCTCTCGCGTAGATTATGCGTTGACCTTACTCTTTTAAGGTTAGTTATGTATCCTAATATCCTTGAATTTGTGAAGTATTATGAGTTATTATTAGTCTTTTGAGAAGCTCACATCTTATCGACGGCAATAAAATTGGAAAGTTGATAGTGCCAGTAGAATGAATTGATTGATTATGACATGACGACATTGTCTTAATTGATGGGAACTCGAGTAGAATTCCCCTAAAAGATAAGACGTTGATTATCAAAAGTGATCTAAATAATTCTTGATGGATGACCATATCCTGCATTTAGACTTGAAATTATACCGTGAATGGTTGTGAATTTATCATAGATATTATAATCTTGAAAGAACTTAAACTAAAATTATTAAAAGATGTTTCTATTATCTGAAATTTTAGGAAGTATTTGCTGGTGAATTACCTAGACTTTTGCCATTAAGGCAAGTTGAAATTGGTATTGATTATATCCCCGGTGCTGCACCTGTGGCGTGTGCATTGTACGTCAGCACCATCTGAATTAAAAGGAATTACCGTACAACTGAGAGAGTTGTCGGAGAAAGATTTTATTCTACCAAGCTCGTCATCATAAAGAGCTATGGTGTTATAATTTCTTATATTTATAGATTACTGTGAACTAAGTAAATTGACAATCGAAAACGATATCCATGACTCGAAATGGAAGATTTGTTCGATCATTTACAAGGTTCTAGCGTATGTTTTAAAGATTTGATCCATGGCATGGTTATCATCAACTTCGCGTCCGCGAAAAAGATTATCTGTTCCAATCATTACATCCAGAACTTGTAATGAACATTATGAGTTTCACATGATGTCGTTTGGATTGACTAATACACACGTAGCATTCATAAATTTGGTGAATCACGTGTGAAGGTTTTAATTTGATAAATTCATGCTTGTGATCATTAAGGACTATTTGTTTGTTTATAAGAATAAGAATGAGTTAATAATTATTTATAGATTGCCCTAAATTGGCCGAACAATAAAAACCTGTACCTTGAATATATAACATGTGATTTAAGGCTTGACCCTTTATATAAAATGATCGTTTGATTAATGATGGTAAGATATATACATATTGACTCTTCAAAAATTAAGAGCCCTTTTAAGACTTTGGGTTTTACCAAAAAGAAATGAAAATATGTTTTGACAAATGTTTTAACAAAGGATTTTTAAGGGATTATTCTCTTATACACAAAACATTTAACTAAACTCCTGTTTAGGGGTAAATGTTTTTGCATACCTTAAGACAACTTAAGAAGGATTGAGAAAAACCATTTATACCATGACTTGAAAATTTAAACGAAAATTTTTGCTTTCAACTAAGGAAATTTTGACCAAAGTATAAACAAAGATTTTTCGAACATTTATGGATCTTATTAATTATTTTAATTACTTTCGATAAATAAACAAAAATCTTGTTAATTAAATTCAAATTATTTTGAACATTTGGTCGAACTAAGAAATTTAAAATTTTTACCTTTACGTTTCATAAAAATTAAAAACTTATTATTTAATTACTTATAATAATTATTGACGCTTTAGACGTCGGACTGAGCAAAACTGATAAAAATGAAAGTTGAGACGAAACTAAAACATAGAAATATGAAGGAATAATTCCTGAATAAATACGGTCATGATATTTATTTCATCAGGAAAAGTGAATATAGATACTGACACAATATATAAAAAGGATAAAGAACCAATTAGGATGTGTTCCTTAATAATGACTGTGCAAAATAAATTGCCGAACAACATAAAAATAAACAATGCTTGTAAGAAGGATAATATAGATAATAAAAAGGGGTTCGCGGCTAATGTGAACCATTAGAATTGAGAAGCCGATGGCGTTAAATGATTAAAAGACCGTTTATGGTTGCCTAAATATGGAGGATTGCGAGATATAGTTATATTGGAATCTTGTAAGTATAAGTATTCTATTCCTGTCATTTCTGATTTAATGTATCAGTATTAGAAGAAGTTGTACTGATGGCAAATTATGAAGGCAGACACCGCCTCATACATTAGTAAACGTCTAGCTATTGCAAAGGTCATCATCCGAATTTGATTCGATTTGGGTCATCGTCGACAGACTGACCAAATCTGCTAATATCATTCCTGTTAATGATAGATTCTTGATAAAGAAATTGACTCTTTTGTATTTAAAGGAGTTGTATAAACATGGTGTGCCTGTATCGATCATCTCTATCAAGATCCTCGCTTCGTATTGAATTTCTAGAGATTTGCTCAGAAGTCATTGAGAACGAATCTTGATGAGAGTACTGTGTACCACCCCAATCGAAGGGACGAGGTAAAGTAACGATACAAAATACTATAAGTGTTGTTTTATGCTTGAATGATTGACCTTTGGTAATGAACCGTATAATCGTTTTCCTTTGGAGAGATTATCATTGATAATTATCGTATTAGGAACGAGATCGAATCTTGTTAGGATCTAAATATGAGAGCATCTGTAAGCAGGAGTTGGGATGAAGACACCCGACATACACCCATTGTGAGTTGGACATGTCTTTTAGGTTTAAGGTTTCCTATGATGGCGAACCTAACCTTACAAAATACTCGACCCGTGAGACCTGAAATGATTGTTGAAATTAGGATCTGATTATTGACTGCCGGTAGTGGGCAGGAGGTTATGTGAATATGAAATGTAGATCTTGAAGTGCCAGTTGGGTAGGGAAGTTATGCCAAAAATTTTAACCATGGAAAAATGAATTAATGATCTGAAAGATCATGGGATATAAGTCCCCGTTGTATGGGACCATTGGGATGATGTAAAAGTTGGTTTGAAAGGCATATAAGCTGGATCTACCCTAGGAATTCAAGAGCTGCGTGAATTATGTTTCGTAAATCGAACTTGATAAATATCTATCAAGTGAAAATCTGAATTCTTCTTGATAAAGTTTAGATCGACGAGAAGTTGCATTCATCAGAAACCCGTGAACATCATGGATAGAGAAAGTAAGTCAACATTAAGCCTGATCTTATTCCTGTAGTTATGTTTGCTGAAACTCACGTATTGAAATGAATTACACTTGTGAGAAAAGACCGAATGTGGAGGAAATACCCACATGGCTTTAACTCTATAAGAAGCGAGTAGTAAGATAAGATGATCTTTGAGGACAAAGATCCTGTTTAGGGGTAAATGCTGTGACAATCCGTCAATTTATGGTTGATATTTTATTCTCAATATTTATTTGAAAATATTATTTTATGAACTCACTTATTTTTGGGAAGAAATTTGGATTTACGTCTTGAAGTAGCATCGACTACGTTTAAACCAGAGGATTCAACGTTACGTGCTTACGCTTACATACACCGTCTTTGGTGACAGTCCGACATTTCAGAAAATAAATTTATCCGTGAATATTATTTTGGAGTTTTAAATTTGTGTTGGTTCATAAACTCACAAATTTACAAGAAGAGATAAGGACTTACGATAATAATTTAACGTCCTTTACGACTAAACCGGAAACCTTAGGATTACGTATTTACGTTTTTGAACTCCGTTTTTGATGAGACAATTTTTATTAGATTCGTTTTGTGTCGTTGATTCATAATTTATAAAAACGTTTTTCGTAAAACGACCCGAGGGCACGCAAATGGAGGAAACTAGAATGGAGGAGTACCCTAATTAAATGGGGATGAGACAAGATAAACTTGCCCCACCCCCACACATGGGATGGCCACAAGTGTACAACACACCCTTGTGAGGTGTTAAGCTTGTAAACAAAGCTAAGACACTTGTCTTAGCTTTTCCATCACACCACTTGTACACAAAACTTGCCAAAACCACTCACACAAACCATTTAACACTTTCATACATGCAAACCACCATTTTTCTCTCCTCTCTCTCTCTATATTTCGTCCAAAAACCACCATTAAACACCCCTCATTTGATCAATTTAACCACAATATCATGTGTTATTCACACATATGTTGAAGAACCTTTGAAGATATGAAGATTGGAGGTGATCTTAACCTATGAAAAGGAGTTTTCATGAGGTTAAAGGGCTGAATTCATGGAGGTGTTCATCTATCCAAAGGACCCAAGAATTTTCCTTGCTAAAGTTGAAGATTTGATAACAAGAACCAAGTCTTGTTCATCAAAAACCTCATCTTTTCATCACTAATGGTGGTATAAAGATTGTTCTTCCTATCCTCTTGTTATTTTGATTATGTAATCTTGTATTTTATTTATTTATGTATATGTATATGATGATGAATGATGATTAAAAATATTATGTGGGGATTTGGTGTTGATAGATTTGATAAATATGCTTAAAAAGATTAATAACCATGAGAAACAAGGCTAAAATCATGCTTAATTTGTTGGCTGTATAAAAACAGTATGTAACCAAAACTTGAACTGATAAATTTGCATGGTAGAATCCATTTACAGTAAGTACAAGATGTCATACACATGTGAGAGTTGGCCATGCAATGGAATCATTAAAATGAGTGAGATATGATCAAAACAAGATGAGTGTGCTAATCTGAATAAGCTGTTTTGTAGGGACTGTTAAGGATAGTTAAACTTAAATTGAGCAGTATCTATAACTAAGTTAATTGTAGCACATAATATGAAGTTCATTCCATCCAAAATGAGCTTCTAATTCATTGTAGAACTCTAGATATGATAAAAAAAGGTGAAGATGAAAATAAAAATCAGATTTTGAAGAATTAATGTTTATTACTATTATATAAGCACTCAAATTATATAGTATAAAATGTGAAATTAAAACCCACTAACTTATGAATTTTATTTATATAAATATGTATAAGGTTTAATAAAGGGAAAATTTATAAAAATGGTAGTTGAATAAGATTTATAAGTTATAAAAACTATAAACTTGATTTTTACGACTTTTTCGGCTATTACCGTAAAATTAACGTTTTTCGCCAGTTAAAACTTAGACGATCAAACCCGTCTAATGTAAAGTTTTTAAAAGTCATATACTGATATATAAGTATCTAATACAAGTAAAAATCAATAAAACCCGAACTATAGGACATACGGACATTAACGACCTAAGTAAGCATAATGGACTAAATAAGTTAAACACTTATAAAAAGTACTTATTGGGCTTAACCCATTTGGGCCCAACATGTAAAGTGTGAATACTGATAATATAAGTATAAAATGAAATAATACAAGTTAAAGAACTTATAATAAGCTTATTGGACTTAAAATAGGTAAATAAGTAAAACTAGTAAACTAGTAAAAAGTTACCAATACGTAAACACTAAAATGAGTAAACAAGGATATATAAACCCACTTGATCATCATCATATGTATAAAATCATCATATGTATATTGTTATTTTGATAAAGTCATTGGACAAAAGTCTAAGACCGATTATTATTTATATAGGTTTCCGTGATTGAAGCACTTACCGTACATCCGAATTGCCGATAACCCGCCTTCCCACATCAACGTGAGTTCATAGCCTCGCACTCTTTTAAATGTTTTTATGAAATGTTTTAGAAACCCGCGAGGGAGATAACATGTTTGTTTTTGTAAATATAGGACACATTTGTCCTGATTGTTTGTTTATTGATTTGGACCCGAATGATTGTATGACCCTATGAATGATTAAAGGACCCGATAGATGAAATAAAATGGATTATTAAAGTTAGGTTATGTCACTAAAAGTCCCATTAGAATGAATTGTGAACTACCGGGATTTGGTAGACGCTTACGCATATAATAGTACTATTTGGGGATGATCACCCCAGTTCGCGCCTTGACGGTTGATCCTCGTCGTGCCACATTGATTGATAAGCGAATTTATGTATGTGAAGATTTACATAGCGTGACCTTTGTGACGACACGCTAATTTAGATGGGCAAATGAGTTTCGGGCTAGCTACCCGTTGTTTGTTGTAGTAAGGTAACAATGTCATGCGGCTTGTAATAATCCAAAATAACGAAAATACTGATATACGCCTTGAATTACGATGTATTGCCTGACTAGCAATACGAGGTCTTACTACTGATGTTATGTTTGTGTTTTGGTTTTATATAACCATATTCATATAACGGTTTTTATTTCTATACAACGTTATAAAACGTATTGTATGATATTTTTACGACATTGGTTCGTATAATGATTTTTATGGCAAATGCCTATATTATGATTTTGATAAGGATGTGTATAAAATGACTTTGGCTATTTTATGGCCTATTACAATGATTTGTACCAAAATGATTTGCGGTAATATATTTATACCGATGTTATATTGATGGATTTTATTAAACTCTATGAATTCACTCGGCGTTATCGCTGACCTTTTCTTTTAACATGTTTTATCTCAGGTACTTGAAGGTAATTCTCGGGAAGACGGCAAGAATTCATGGCCCGCACTTAAACAATAATTTCCATTCAAATTCTTTGTAAAACATGTATGAAATAATATGACTTGGGACCGATGTAACTTTGATATTTATGAATGGAAATGCTTTTATTATTAAACGACACGATTTTTATGCGTTGTCTATGATGTGAGTAATGTGCTATCCCGTAACACCAACGAGTCTTCCGCTGAATTGAATCGTATAAATTTGGGGGTGTTACAGGTCCGATCTTTCCAAAGCTCATAAATGGACCTACAAAACTCTACATCAACTCTTCCATTTTACCAAAACGTACCACCCGTTACTATGGGTGAAACTCCCTACATAACTTTGTCACTAACTCTAGTGGTTTCCTCCTTTTCTACATAGCATCCCTTGTTGCTCTCATCCTTTCCACAACATCATTACCACATTAGTAGCCTCTTTTACCAATTCTAGTCCACAATGGGGACAACTCACCCTATCCTTTCATATAGTGCCTCAAATGGCATTTATCGACTTCTAGTATGATAACTATCATTATATGAAAAACTCAGCCATTGCTAACGAGTTTCCGAACTACCTCTAAATCAATCACCCATATCCAATCATGTTCATCAACTCCCTTCAGTCCGTACCCCAAACTACTTAAAAATTCCAATTTCCTTACAAAGTACCTATGAAGGTCTTTCACATATCCATTAGTTCTTCCAATCCAAACCATCTTATGATCTATACACATCATCAAAAGGACGGTTAACTCAGTTAGACCAAACCCTTCGTCCATATGGCACATCACACCTATAACTCCTCATCCATTTGATTATCGATACTAAGCCTCCCAACAAATCAGTATAGGTCAGTGCCATTTCCCTTTCCATACTACGACAGTATTAGCCTGCTTTGTGCTTTATTCTACTCATTTGGCTCTACCAAAGTTCTACCTTTGGTTCCTATCTCGACCTATTTCATTCATGCTTCGCTTCTATACACACTTCCTTCTCTTTCCTCGACTCCTACCATACATCATGATGTGATGCTTCCCATCGTTTCTTCCCTTGCCATAATCCTTCATAAGGCATTCCATACATATTAGGTTAACTTTTACACAAAACCTCCTATTCCATCGCATCTGTACGCAATCCTTCCAACTTCTCAACTATGTGACTTCCCATTCCTCTTGAATTATGAGATGAATTAGTCAGTCTATCGACTATCACCCAACTCTCGTCCTGCTTATTCCTCCACACCATTATGTATCCCTTTCACCAAATTCGTCCTTACATTGCTCTTTCTAAGTTACTCCTATCTACGTAGAAAGTATAGTCTACGTCCCTTTTCTCCATACGATTGTCCAAGCCACGCAACATACATGTTGACGCGTTCTCTGCTTTAGACAACTCAACTCGTGCAACCTATATCCTTTATCCAAATCGCCCTAATACGCCATCCCTATAGTTCAAGTTCGTCTCAGCTTCACCTCATCCTTCTTATTCCAGGTCTCATCGACCATGCTTGCCTTTCCCAGATGGTACTTGGCCTTGCAATTTTCTTTCATCAATTAACCCCACCCATCACCTTTGCTAATAGTTCAATCAAGATGATTGAATATGTGTTGGAGACGTTCATGATCCGTATAGATCATTCTCCACGTCTCGTACACCAAATGCCTCTAGCATTCTAGGCAGATATAATTGTCCAGCTCCATTAACTAAGTCTATCTAGTTCTTCCAAATCTTCAGTTCCTGCAACGTATAAGTGATCGCCTTTCTTTGTCGTCCTCGTACGCGTCCAATTCTTTGCTCCACGTATCGTCATGCTTCACGAATTCATCAAGTCCTTCCGATAAAGCCAAGATCGGATCATTATCCCATCCACCTCTTCAGCCTCCAAAATGCTTCCTCATCCTTCTTCACTTCGCCCCTCGCTGGTTCCATGATATGCCATCATCTCTAACTACTCATCATGGTAGACTTAATACTAAAACTCACACTTTGAAAATCTCACGTATAATTCCACTCCAAAACCAACACATACTTCGCCTCACTCTCCTTCTTAGACTTTGAGTAGATCAAGATGTCATCGATACTCCCGATGACAACTCATTTATATACATTCATGCACACTCGCTTCATTGTCTCCATGAAATCCGCTAGTGCTTGGCGAAGCCAAATGCATAAACATAAACCCAAAGCGTTCATACAACATCCTTATCAGTTTCAACTATGTCCTCCTTGCACCCTCTCTTAGCGGCAATACGAATAAATTCCTACCTCGTTCTACTTGCAAAATTCTACACGCATTTTAAAAGACCAATGCTTCCTCTCATCAGACCACTCAACCACTTTCCACATCTAATCTACTACTAAGAAACTCAACTTTTATCCGGCATTCCCTGCAATTTCTAACAGCTCTTAATTTTAAATCACTCCATCAACGATTTTCCTTGGAAAGGCACTAACTACAACTCATCTCACCTCCCCTACTTGCTCTATTTATGGTTCTACCTCACCGTAATAGGCAAACCTACTAAATTTCAGGAAATTTTCGGAAAACTTACATACCCTACGAACAATCATAAATACCTATGAGGTATTGTATCCCCTTCCAACACTCTCTATGGCGCGTTACTTGTGCTAGTATCCTACAAATCTCTATTTATCTCCTTGGTACTCCTAAGAGACCTCATGACCACATTAGTTTGTCTACGAACTTCTTTCCTCCCCACCAAGGGTATTCCGACAGTTCTCTCATGGTCACCTACTTAAGCGTGTAGGCACGACCAAGTCTTTCATACGACTACCTCAACGCTCCCGAATAATACGAAACCAAAACTACATCCTGAATCCACCAGATACGATCAACGAATCAAACCCACGGATAACTAACGACATTTCACGTGCACCAGTTAAAACAAGTCAAAACCACGAGACTCAAAAGAAAACTCAAACCAAGAACGTGTAGCAATTCAAAATGACCCATGACAACGAAAAATAATCCAAGAAACACCCAATGGCAACCAAACATATTACGCCCTACGACATATTATTAAACCGTGCAAAAGATCGACTTTTCCAAAAGAATGTATATCTTTTTTTTTATTTACTATTACCTCCCACATCTATGTGACTCAAACAATCTACAAACAACCCTCTTGACGAACTCAAAACTCAACTCAAAAACTAGGTATCCCGTGCATCCCAAATCATAAAAATAAACCACTATTCAACCTCAACCTTTAACCCGACACTTGTACAATAATTTCGTCCAAGATACTGACCTCCCATGACAATACATTCTGAATATTTGAAAAGTACGTTCTGAGTACATAATTTTAGGCTTTTGAATCATCCAAAAAGCTTCAAAAATGAACAAGTTATGACCAAAACAGTTTTATATTAATGAAAGATAAAATTGTATGTGAAGTCTTCATAAACTCAATTTAACCTTGTATTAATAATTTTAAATGACGTGAATCGGTTAAACCCAATTATATAAACTATGTAAGTAGAAAGAAATTTTACTTCGCTTTATTTTAAAGAAAGTCTTTTAGAATTTGAAATAAATAAGTGTTGATTAAAAAGAAATCTTATGTTACATCTTGTTTCAAACACGACTCCAACACCTTACCCTTATTTTACCGAATACAACCAACTATCTAACCCTATAATAGATTTCCAAGTCCCCCTTTTTCTCAATATATACCGACCAAAAGAAATGTAAGACCCGACACAAAAGATTTCATTATCTCAAAAGAAATCCCAAGTTATTTCAATAGACTTAAAACCAAGAACACTATTTTAAAATGTACACGTGAAATACGAAACTCAAAGAATACGCTACAAGACACACTTAAAAAGATTCAAAACGTTTTTGAAACTTACCCAAACTCGAGCTCTAATAAACTGTTTAAACATAAGAGAGTACTAGGTATGTTCAAGTTATAATAACTACTGAACGACCGTAAATCATAACATAACATCTATTAGTATATATACACCCGCATATGTATACCTATCGAATCTCCCAAACATACTCGTTATCACCATAATAGGCGATATTCACTGGCCCAAGAGCACCCCCTCGAGTATAGGCTTCTACAGCCGGTTGACAAAAATGAGGATCCCAAATTGCATGAGCAATAGGTCTTACATGTAAAGGGTCCTGTACCCATGACTCAAAATTTCCTTGCCAAGCTACATGAAAGAGATTTCCGGAAGTCCACAGAAAAATTATTGCTAATTGCCCGAAGTGAGAAGCAAAAATATTATGATAAAGACGTTCCTCAGTAATATCATCATGACTCTCGAAGTCATGCGCGGTAGCAATTTACATGTCAAGTCAATCAATCGCTTTATACGCTCGTTTTTCCATACGAGTAATCACCATCTCACCGTGCCACATCAAGGCATAAAGCCCACCTCCAAAGCCAAACCATATCATGTGACCCCTAATCACACAACACAAATATAACCCAAAACATATAACACAAAAGAACAATAGCCATATCATAGGCAGCCATTACATAAACCCATATATAATACGTATACCCAAATTCTACATCTCATCATATACAAGCATGTACTAACCCTCTTTCATGCAATCATACTTGAGAACCCATTGAAGTTGTGGTACTTCTATAACTATGTTGGCCACCATACTTATACAATTACCCTTTCCCCAATGCACTCCCTCCTTTGATGACATTTATAAGAATCAGTACAACATATAACACATAAATCCCTCTACTCACATAAGCTCATAACCACATAACCAATAAGGTCCAAAACCCCATCTATTAAAATAACATAGTAAAACTCTTGGAATACAGAAATCCATAGTCTAGCTAAAACAGCCTAGACTAAATCCAAAACGAAAACATAATCAGTTATTAGTTATGTCGCCCATAAGAGTGGAAACAACTTAAAATCCTTCATATCCACCTACTCCTACTAACTCGAACCACCACATGATTCTTAGGGAACATGACTTAAACATCAAAAGAAAATAATATATCTCGGGTACATAAAATAACCCAACAAAAGATAGAAACTACCATGTACCAAATTATGTACTATAATGTACAATTTAAGCAAAATACGACAATGACTAGCGTGGATGATTATGGTTCAACCCGCACTAGTCACAACCCGAAAAGAAAATAACATGTGCCTAAGTATGAACTTACTATGGTTCAATTCATATTAGTCAAAACATCACAATAAATAACATCCAAACACATCAATTAATATAAAATGCACACATACTCCTATGACGCCTATATGCAGGGACCCTTAAGCTATAGACTAGGCAACCTAATTCTCTATAACCATTGTCTCTGATACCATTCTGTCACACCCCACCATGGCGAGATTTGTAATCTCTACAAATTTCCTAAATGACCAAGGTTTATGACCTCTCATTGGGGGAGATTGTTAGCCTTAAAATATTGAGTCAAACAAGAATGATCGGTCATATGTTTATTATGTATCGTATTTTAGAACGTTGTAATAGGTAGTATATTAGTCGTGTTATACGAGCTTAACTTTAGGCGAAATTTCAATCATAAGTAACTAAAGCCCAAAAGGAAAGCCTGGCTCAAAACAATATAGTCCATAAAGAAGCTCGCATGTGGGTGGACTATATATACCCTTCCTAGCATGTTAGGAAGGGTGTTGGTTCATTTTATTCTCAATTCTCTTAATCTAATATCACCTAGTTCCAACCATTTCTCTCTCCAATTTCTCTCTCTACAATTCATCTTCTTCTTCAATTTTTCTTTCTTAAATTCGTGTTATATCATCTAAATATATGGGACAACATTATCCCTCAAGGTCGAGGAAAGAGAAGTTGAAGAACAAGGATGATATTCAGGTTTCTAACTTTCTTAAAAGGTTTAAACAACTGAATCTCAACATCTCCTTTGTTGAGGCTCTCGCTCACATGCCGAAATATGATAAAATGTTAAAAGATCTTCTCAGTGATAAGGAGAAACTTCTTGATATCGCTCAGACCCAACTTAACGAGAATTGCTCCACAGTGCTCTTAAGGAAATTACCCACCAAACTTGGTTTTCCAGGTCGTTTTCTCATTCCTTGTAACTTCCCCGGGGTAGAGAATTGTATGGCCCTAGCCGATCTAGGTGCTAGTATCAACCTAATGCCTCTAAGCGTTTGGAAACAATTATCTCTACCCGAGCTAGTCCCCACACGAATGACATTGGAATTAGCTAACCGTACGGTTGCTTATCCAGTGGGGATAGCCGAAGATGTCTTCGTCGATGTCGACAAATTCACCTTTCTGGCAGATTTTGTTGTCATTGACTACGAGATGGATCCCCGTGTTCCATTAATCATTGGACGTCAATTCTTGAGGATCGGTCACACTCTCATTGATGTAGTTGTGGGCGAATTAATCATGAGAGTTGGTGACGATAAAATCGTCTTCAACATGGGTAAACTTTATAAGAAGCCTTCTGAAAATGAGAGTGTAAATTTCATTGACGTTCTTGATGAGGCTTGTGAAGATCATTTCAAAGACGCTTATAAAAGTGGTTCTTCTTCTCTACCCATTGTTGAGACCGTTGCCTGATGAGATGGCATTTATACATGATCTCATCGTTCTTTTCGGGCTTTAAATGCATAAAATGTCATCATTATACCATATATATGCTTGTATTTGTTTACTTGTATGTTTTAGGTATGGATATTGTGAAAAGGACAAAAGATCACAAGAAACAAGGAAAAACGGACACGAGAAACGAAGCCGTACAAAGAACCGGGCCCTAGTTCATGAATTATCAAAGAAAAACCCTTGAAGACTTGAAGATGAACAAGATTGATCCTCAATTTATGAAGAAATGAAACTTAAAACACTTGTATATTCATAATTACAAGTTTGGTCCCTTAAGTTTGTCAAAATTACAAAATGGTCCTTCAAATTTGAAGAATTGGCAAGTTTAGTCCCTCAACAAATTCTAAATTGCCAATAAGGGTACCTCATGAAGTCAAAGATACAATGAAGACCTTTGAAGATAAAAAATGTCCAAGTTCAGTCCTTCAAATATTTAAAAATGGCAAAAACAACCCTTGAAACCCTTATCATAAAAGTTTGGTGGCAATGTGTGAAGTTTGAAACTTATTTAACAAAGGAATATGTTTTCATGGTTGAAATAACTTGCTAATCACTTTTTTCCAAAAACTAAGGACCAAAACTGCCAAGTAAAAAGTTTAAATCCCTAAAAAAGCGGGTAGCAATTACTGTAGAGATTTTACCACGCAAGAACAAACCTTTTACCCAGGATCAAAGTTGACGAAAACAAAGGGGAAAATGAAATTGGCTATACCCACGTGTGATTCACCTCACCTCAATCATATCCCACACTTATAACCTTAAAACCCACTACCAGAGAAGACCCCACAACTACCTCTTACAAGTCAACACATGGCAGAGAATTATGACATGGAAAAATCAATAGACTAAAGCTATTCCTTGGTCACTAAGCACTCAATGAACGATCCTGATTCATCCAAGAAAGCTAGAAACAAGCCTAGAAGATTCTGTAAGGCTAGTTTAGGAATTTTATGACGTTATTGTTTATGAACAGTGGTTGTAAGCATTTGCCTATAAAAGGAGGCCCAGTATGTGGAGAACCCCTTGTTCCAGGCTTGCTATTACTCTTTTTTAATTCCTTTTTAGTCAAATAAAAGTTGGTGTTTTTTTATTAAATATAATTCCTTTTTAATTGTTAAAAGTTGGTATTAAGCATAGCAAGTCTGAGTTCCATTGTGTATCTGTTTATGAATTCGTTTTGGAAAAGTTTTCAAAAGGATTTGGGAAGTGTTTGTGGAAAAGTGAAAAAACATTGGATATTCTGTTTGTTTTTGTTCTTGTGATTTTGCAGGTACAAAATTGGAAGCTGGTGCTTGTTTAGCTAGCACCTAAGCTCAAACAATCCAAGGCTTGGATTGTAAGTCTTGGAGGTTTGTTCTCTAAATCCATTTTAATATTTTGTCAAATATTTGATGAATATGTGATTTGTAGGTTTATGTTTTGATTGTTGTTTAGTTGGTTCTAATCTGTCTCATAGGATATATTAGATCTATTGTCACCTAGATCTTGTTGATTGTAGGGTTTAAAATCATATTTGAGTGAAAAAGGTTTGATAAAGGGGTGTTTGTGTCTGCTGGTTCAAAGGACTTAGGGCCTTGGAGCTTGGTTCCTTTTGGTTTGTAGGTGTTTGTTTGCTGATATAAAAGGTGTTTCAAGTGTTGGTTAAGTCTTAAACATAGTAGAACTAAAAAACGTAGGTTGCTAGATTTTGAACACAATATTCAGTCAAGCACATCAGAGGGTTTGATTTGTTTGTTTGTATGAATTAAGGTCAGAAATTTGGCATGCTTATAGTTTTATTGGGTGTTTAACTCTGCAATATCTAGTTTTGTAGTTTGGTGGCTTATTGTGCATGTTATAGCTTATTGAATTTCAGCTTTTGATCAAGTATATCAGCAAATGCATGCTATGTGATTTTGATGTACTTGGACTGATTTGTGGTGTTTTATGCTTTTAACTTGTTCATTGTACCTACTTGGTGTGTGCTAATTGTTTGCTGCTTATTTCACAAGCTCATAAGCCCACTGGCTTACAGTGCTTATTCTGCCAAAAAATCAAGCATAGTAAGACAACTGTCTTGCTAGGCTCATTGGTCTAGACCTCTAGACTTGATCTAAAACAGCTTCAAACAAGCTTATTTCCATCTCATAATCAAGTCCTGCAAGTTTGGTGACTTTTGGAACACGTTGACTTCCGTTTACCAAGGCAAAAAGAGCTTATCAGTCAGTCCTGCTTATTAAAACGTGCCACAACTTAGTTTTTGTACTTTTCATCATTTCTGACCTCATAAGCTTAACTGGAAGAGATCAGAACTTAATAGGAGCTTTTCACTAGGAAATCAACTTTTCTTATTTTAAAAGAGTGCTTATTGGTTCACACAGCTTATTGTACTTGGCTTATTGGGGTTTTCTTTGTTGATTAGTCTTAGTTAAGCTATTTGTGAGCTTTTGCAACAAACCAGAGCTTTTGAAACAGCCTAGAACTCTATCCCGACTATTTTGTCGTTTTTTGGATTTCAACTTTGCTTATTTCTGGCTTATTGAGTGAGATTTTTTAAAATTTATTTTCACAGATCTCTTAGGCATCTCAAAAGAAGGTTGTGTGTTTAATTAGAGCTTATGGCATTGGCTTATTGCTTAATGGGCTTATTGGCCCAATAAGAATAAGTTGTTGACCTTTTAAGTTGTGATAAGCTCAAAACCAGCTTTTGGGCCTTCAGACTTTTGTGTTTAGACTTGAATTTTGAGTAAGATAGGGCTTTTTCAGGTCATTTGGGCCTAGTTTGACTTTTTGGGCCCATTAAGGTTGACTGTTTTGGTTTTTAGCCCATTTGGGGGCCCAATACGGGTAATTTGGTAATTTCACTTTCATTTTCTGATTATTTAAGTTTAAATAAACTAGTTTGCAAGTTCTTATAATTTTTTATCATTTTTAGATTTTTAATATTATTTTAATTAAATTTCAAATTTCACATTTTTGCACTTTTTGTATTTTTCTTAGGTTAAATACATTACCGAAACGTTTCCTCTCGAAACACTTGGTGTGGTGAACTCTAAAGACGACACCCCATGGTTTGCGGATATCGCAAATTACCATGCGGGAAACTTCATAATCAAGGGTATGACGACGCAACAAAAACTAAAATTCTTTCGTGACATCAAGTTCTATTTTTGGGACGACCCTTATCTCTTTCGAGTTTGTACGGATGAACTCGTTCGACGTTGTGTATTTGGAACCGAAGCTAAAAATATCCTTAGAGCTTGTCACGAGGGACCCATGGGTGGTCACCACGGTGCTAATCTCACGGCTAAGAAAGTGTTCGATGCCGGTTTCTTTTGGCCAATGATCTATCGTGATGCACACGTACTTGTGATGTCATTTGATTCTTTTCAACGTCAAGGAAAATCCGCTCAAAAGGATGAAATGCCGCAAAACATAATCCAAGTTTGTGAGATTTTCGACGTTTGGGGCATAGATTTTATGGCGCCATTCCCATCGTCTCGAGGAAACAAATATATCCTCGTCGCCGTCGACTATTTTTCCAAATGGGTAGAAGCTAAGGCTTTACCTACGAACGACGCTCGTGTTGTAGTAAAATTCTTGAAACAATTATTCTCTCGGTTTGGAACCCCTCGTGCTATTATAAGCGATCGTGGAACCCTTTTTTGTAACGACCAATTCGAAAAAGTCTTGAAAAAATATGGAGTTACACATCGCCTTTCTACAGCTTATCACCCGCAAACGAGCGGGGAATTCGAGGTTTCAAACCGAGCCTTGAAGAGAATTTTGGAAAGGTCGATTGGAGAAAACCGTGCTTCATGGTTCGACAAAATCGACGATGCTTTCTGGGCCTTTCGTACCGCTTATAAAACACCTATCGGTTGTACTCCGTATAAGTTGGTATATGGAAAGAATTGTCATTTTCCCATCAAACTAGAACATAAGGCATATTGGGCCCTTAAGCACTCGAATTATGACTTGAAAACCGCGAGGATCACCAGAAAATACAACTTAATGAATTGGATGAATTACGAGATCTTGCTTATGAAAATTGATTAATTTTTAAGGAAAAGGCTAAAAAGTTTCATGATGCTAAAATTAAAAACCGGGTTTTTAACGTTGGAGATCAAGTGTTACTTTTTAACTCTCTTTTAAAAATATTTTCTGGAAAATTGAAATCCCGTTGGTCGGGTCCGTCCGTCACACAAGTTTTTCCATATGGGACCATTTAGCAAGCTCAAAATGATGGTCCTAATTTCAAAGTGAATGGACATAGCCTTAAGCCCTACTTCGGTGGGGAAGTTCCTTCTTTGAACGAACTCGACCAAGTCACCTTCTCCAATGATAATTAACATTAAGGGGATCGAGTCGAGCTCATGACTCGATAATCAAAAACGAGGTGCTTCGTGGGAGAGTTCCCATGTTTATCCATGTACATATTATCGCTTTCTAATGTAGTTAATGAGAGAGGATGTTGGATAGATTCACACGACTATATATGATATATAAATGAAGATGAAGATTAAACCAAAAAAGAAAGATTAGATTAGATGAAGGAAAAGAGAAAAACAAGAAGATGTGAATTCCTAGTGAGAGAAACACATACGTTTCTCTCTCTAAAACAAATGAAATGGAAAACACACACACAAATGAGGCTTAGGAGGCCTTTTATACTAAGTAGTAAGTGTTTAGGAGGCCTTCCTCATTTGTGTGTTCGGGACTAATTCCCGTTACATAAACATTAATAACTAAGAACTCTCGACACCGTTGAATAGTATTTTTCACGAGCTTCGTAACGGTATATTATATGACCATCACTTTAAATACGGCTAACAATCTCCCCCTAAGGGGTGGTCATGTAATTTGTGACTTCACTTCGTTGGTGTTGCAGACTTTGAAGCTCGTTGTCTTGAGAGTTCCTTCATAGTTCCTTTCATGACTTGTGTTCTTGGATCTTTGATCTTTTCCTTGACTTGATCTTGAAGCTTTGCCAGCTTGTGTTCTTGTGTCTTTCTCCACATACTCATGTTTTGTGTTGACTTGAAAGCTTGTAAACAATCTCCTTTGATCATCAGAGTAGCGGAAGTCTTTGTCTTTAGATGTTCTTGAGCTTTCTTCAATAATCCTGAATATGTGGCCTTGAATTGTGACTCTTGAGATAACGCCACCGTTTGCATTCCACCGGTTTCCCGTTATACAGTACGAATACTGTACCTGTGATCAGGTAAGTTTAAAGAACTTCCTTGACAGGATTTCCAGCTGTGGTAGCCGTTCTCAATACTTGAATATATCGAAAGATAATTCAAGGTAAGGAGTGAATCATGCAGTTCCATTCTGCTGATTAAGTCGTCAATTCACTTTCCTGGAACAAGTCTGAATCAATTAAGAATCAAACCATCGTTGCTTTCCAGTTGACACAAGTTTGATTCGTATAGAATCGCACAAGTTACCTACCGCAGTGCTGTTTGATGATGACACTGGAAGGATTTCCATTCGTCACTGTAAATACTAAAAAGTATTACTCTGAATGTTCTGGCAAGATCATAAAGATATTACGTCGAGACCTGGAACGAGTTTGAATCAATTAAGAATCAAACCACTGTTGCTTTCCAGTTAACATATGTTTAATTCAAGTGAATCTTACATATGACCTACCGCAGTGCTGTTTGATGTTAACACTGGAAGGATTTCCATTCATCACTGTGAATACTAAAGGGTATCACTCTGAATGTTCTAGCAATACCACAAGGATAGAGCGTAGGACTCTGTAAATCATCGCTTGTGTTCTAATGATGAACAACAATTGATCTATGGAATAAGTGTCCTAATGAGATTTTTGATGAATCTCGTTGGCTCTAGACTCTATAAGTGCACGTTTATTTGGTGATCGGAGGCTGGAGCAGACTGCCACCTATTCAATATCTACTATCTTGGAGTGAGAAAGTTGATAGAAATGAGTTGAACTCCGTGACAATAAAACAAACTTCTTTTGAGAGAAGCTTGAGTAGGCTGGGAAGGGTTGTGCATTGCATCACTGGGTCCATGATGCCTTGTCTTCAGTATCAGAAATCATCACAGTGATTCTGATAATAGATGTATTGACCCGGTTTCTGCCTAAGTTGTATGGAGGGCTTCTTTCTTTACACCCTTTATCCTTACATTTCTTTTTCATTCTTCAACCCCTTCAATGCTTACCAAGACGTCATAACTAGCACCTTGTTGTGATTTTTCCAGTGCTAGCTTAAGTCATTAGTCGGCATTATTCCCGTACACTCAACTACTCCATCTTTCCTAAGGACTTCTAAGTTCTAATGGATTGTCCCTGGGAAGATCCCTCCGGTTCTGGTTGGATCATAGGACGAATACCTAACCACCTTTTGACACCAATACCATCGTGAATTTATGTGTTGAAGGGTATAGATATCGTAACCAGAAAAATCAATTGAAAATGCAGTCAAGGTGTTGATGAAATCAATGTTTACACCTTGAAAGTTTTCTATATCACCAAAAACGCTCCCCCTACATATGTGCATCATAAAAGGAAAGATTTTTGCACATATTAGGAAGAGAAAGCACTTATATCAAGGATCTTATTCAAGATAACACATTTTAATCACTATTCTCCCCCTCAAAAATTGCATGAAATTGAAATTTTTGTGAAACTAGTGATGAAACATGGAGAGAATAATGTGTCATGAAACTTTGGAACAAATGTTTATAAAAACATTATACTCCCCCTCGAAACGAGATTATATTTAAATAGGGGAGTATATGAGCACATTGTTTTGAAATACTTTGAAAAAGTGTGCTCAAAAGTCTGAGAAAAATTGTGTTCATGAGCTTAAAACTTTGAATGTTTCGATATAAGCTCATGACCGAGAAAAATGAATTTCTCGTTGTTGAGGATAAGTCAAAGACTTTCCTTTATTTAGGGACCGGGTTATAGTGTGACATGTGACTATAAGCCATTATGAGAAGAAAAATAGAAAAGACATGTTTTGAAAACATTTGAACTCTCATTCGAACTTTATGTACGTACCCGTGTCGTTATTGAACAACATTTCTAAGTACGTCCATATTATCGATGCTGAGAGACATGTCGGAGAAGAATATTTTTTTGGTATTTTTTTGAAAGATTTTCTCATTTTTTATTTTGTTTTTATATGTTTTATATTTTTGAATTTTGATTTTCTGATAGATATATACAAGGTTACTGCGAATGTGCAAGACGTTCAAGTTCATCAGGGGTGAAACTACGCATACCAAGTCGACGAACCAAGAATTCGAATCTGTCTTGAGAAAGAGCTTTGGTGAAGATGTCGGCTAGTTGGTAGTCCGTCTTGACAAAGAACAGTTCGATCGTTCCTTTTTCCACATGCTCCTTAATGAAATGGAATCGGACAGCTATGTGCTTGGTCTTGGAGTGTTGGACCGGGTTGCAGGATATGGCTATGGCTGATTGTGAATCACAATAAATAGGGACTTTGTTAAAGTAAAAGCCATAATCCGTGAGTTGTGTTCTCATCCAAAGGACATGAGCACTACACACGAATAGAGACACATATTCTGCTTCCGCGGTTGACAACGCCGTACAGTCTTGTTTCCTTGATGACCAGCTCACTAGCTTCTCGCCTAAGAATTGTGCTCCACCGGAAGTGCTCTTGAATGTATCATGACACCCTGCATGATCGGCATCTGAAAAACCAGTGAGATTAAAACCAGAATCCTTCGTATACCAGAGACCCATGTTAATGGTTCCCCGGAGATAACGAAAGATCCTTTTAACCTCCTTGAGGTGCTTCTCGGTTGGCTGAGCCTGGTACCGAGCACATAAACAAGTAGCATGCACAATGTCCGGTCTGCTTGAGGTTAAGTACATAAGGGACCCGATCATACTTCGGTATTTTGTAGCATCTACACATGTCCCTTTCTTATCCAAATCAAGCTTATGTTTAGTGTCCATTGGAGTACCAATAGGATCACAGTTTTCCATGCCAAATTTCGTCAGAATCTCAAGCACATACTTGGACTGATTTATGAAAATACCACGGGGGGATTGGTGAACTTGGAGACCAAGAAAAAACGTCATTTCCCCCATCATGGACATTTCAAATCGACTTTTCATAAGGTCGGCAAATAATATGGAATATTTTGGGTTAGTAGAACCAAATATAATATCATCTACATAGACCTGAGCCACCAAGATGTCGTTGCCGTAGTGCTTGATAAACAACGTTGGATCAATAGTTCCTTTGCTGAAGTGATTTTGTAGAAGAAATGATGATAATTCGTCGTACCATGCCCTCGGTGCTTGTTTCAAACCATAGATTGCCTTTTTCAACTTGTAGACATGGCTTGGATGTTCAATATTGATGAAACCTTCAGGTTGACATACATACACATCTTCTTTTAACGGCCCATGCAAGAAAGCCGTCTTCACGTCCATTTGATACACTGTGAATGATTTGTGTGCAGCGTATGCCAAGAAAATCCTAATAGCTTCCATCCGAGCAACCGGGGCAAAGGATTCTGCGAAGTCAATTCCCTCCTTTTGTTTATAACCTCTCACAACTAACCGAGTTTTGTTCCTAATGACCGTTTGCTCCTCATCCATCTTGTTTTTGAATAACCATTTCAGGGTAAGCGGATCGATATTGTCCGGTCGAGGTACTAACTCCCATACATCAAGCCGGATGAACTGGTTGAGTTCTTCTTGCATAGACTCAATCCATGATGCATCGGTCATTGCTTCTTTCACACTTGCTGGTTCCATTGTGCTGACTGATAGTGCATAGATACACATATCTCCATCGGTACGCAGCTGATTTCGTGTTGAGACCGGTCGTGAGAGATTGCCAATCACTTGAACCAAAGGATGATTCTTAGTCCATTTTTGTTCATGTGGAAGTGTATGAGAAACTTGATGCGAGCTCGACGGATCCACATATGGTGTTGAAGGCTGAGTAGTACTTGTGGAAGCCGCAAATGGATTAACAAACTCATGTTCGTTGAGCATCGCATTGATTGCATTTTCAGCAACTATTTCATTCTGAAGATGAACATGATTAGGAATTTGCTGAGAATGTTGTTGAGTTGCGTCAGCAGTCGGAGAAGTGGTTGGAGTATTTTGAGTCACTATGGTTGAGGTTGACGTAGATGGTGCAGAAGTAGATGCCGATGGTGTAGATGCAGTCGGAGGTTCTTGAACTACCGTAGCAGGTGCAGCCGGGGCATTTTGAGGAACACCAAATGACGAAGGACCCTCCATATATTCATCATAAATAGGCCCAAATAAAACTTCCAAGTCACGTTCCGATGGTTGTAACGATGAGATTGCTGACGGTGCAAATTGAAGCGCGAGTCCTGAACTTACGTGTCCAGAAGTCTGACCTTGAAGCTCGGGATGTGAACTTCTATGCTGAGAGGCCATACCCGAGAGTTCATCAAAGGTAACGTTCATAGTCTCCATTACCTTTCTTGTCCTTCGATTATAAACCCTGTAAGCACAAGCAGTTGAAGAATAACCAATGAAAAAGCCAATATCACCTTTAGGTTCAAGTTTACTGATATCTTCACGATCATTCTTCGGATAACATAATGCACCGAAGACATGTAAAAATGAAATATCCGGTTTTCTTCCATTAATGATCTCATAAGGTGTTTTGTTGAAACGGGTGTGAATAATGGAGCGGTTTTGAGTATAACATGCAGTTGCTATAGCGTCGGCCCAAAGGAATAACGGTGCACTAGAGGAGAGAAGCATCGTTCGAGCAGCTTCAACTAACGTACGATTCCTCCGTTCCACAACTCCATTCTGCTCTGGAGTTCTTACAGCCGAAGTTTGATGAGAAATCCCAACTTCGTCAAAATAAGCTTTCAATTTCTGATTTGTGAATTCTGTACCGTTATCCGTTCTCACAATAATGACAGGGGCTTGCAGTAGAACTGATGTTTTCTTCAAGAAGTTAATAATTACATCAGGGGTTTCATCTTTTGAAGCAAGAAAATGAACCCATGTGTAGCGAGAATAGTCATCCACAATGACAAGGACATACCACTTTCCATTAATACTTTTGATTCTCATTGGGCCACACAAATCCATATGTAGGAGATGTAACCTATTCGTTGAGTTGGGAACAGGTTTGGGTTTGTGAGGCTTCTTCTTACTTTTACCTTGCTCACATGAAGGACAAAGATGGTCTTTTGTATATTTGAACTTTGGAAGACCGGTAACGAGATCATCTTTCGCGAGATGGGTGATGGCATCGAAATTGAGATGAGATAACCTTTGATGCCATAACCACGACTTTGTTGATGTGGCTCGGGCCATGAGACAAATTGGAGAAGCAGCAGACATTTGAAAAAGATCAATGGTGTAAAGGTTGGTGGTACGATTTCCTTTCAACAGATCAATTCCTTCAAGATCTCTTACAAAACATGTATGACTTCTGAAAGCGACCTCCAAGTCTGAATCACAAAATTGCCCAACTGAGAACAAGTTATGTCCCAAGCCATCAACAAAAGAGACTCTTGTGATGATTATATTTCCCCAATGAAGATCACCATAGCCTAGAATTGCTGCAACATGATCATTTCCAAATCGAACAGTTCCCATGAAACGCCATACAAAGTTCTTGAGAAGGCTTCGATTCCCAGTCATATGTTTGGAACAGCCCGAGTCCACGCACCAGAGACAAATTTCAACAGCCTGCCAATGATAAGAGAAACAAATATTTTGGCAACCGATGAAATAGGTTCCTGTAGGGTTAGAAGATAATTAAGCCATATCACATACCGACGTTTCACTGTCAGTATGAGATCTACTAGTGTCGATAATTTTGCCACTAAAGTCAAAATTTCTACCAGTAGGCAACCATTTAGAGGTGAGTCTAGGGCTACTAGGCTTAGCAAGACTTTCTGTGGACCCTACATGCGTACTTTTTGGAACATACACCTTAGCCTTAGGAGTGCGTTGTTGTTCACTGACTGACAGCTTGTCAATTCGAGTGTAACCACCATAATTCAAACCATTCATAGTCAAACCACAAGCATCATGACTAAAAGTAAAGAAACATTTATTACATTTAGCACAAATAACTTCAGATTTTTCATTCCGAATAGCAAGCTTAAAGTCATTACATTCAGATGAATTAGGTTTCTGATTATGATTAAAAAGCGGTAAATTCCTAGGGTGTTCTTCTACTTCCACATTATTGATCTTGGGGCGACTACTTCTAGAGGCAAAAGGGACCCTATCATTCCGTGTATTGCTCGTAGGCTGTGGCCTTCTGCTCTTAGTGTAGTTGTTTATTCCTGTAGAAGAAGACACGCGTCTATTAGAATTAGCACTTTTTAAATCAATAACTTGTGGTTGAGTTATAGTGATCGGTTTTGTCCTAACGCTTGCTGTACGTTGTTTGCTAGGCACAGAGGGAGAACAAACACGAAACATTCCTGGGGCAATCATAGCAGTTTTCGTTCCAGCAACCTTGGGAAAAGGAGTCACAGCAATACGAGTGGGTCCCGAGGTTGCTGGTTTCTGGATCATCGTATCCACAATCGAGCTAGATTCAGAAGTCTTATCTTTTAACAAGGCCTTTAACTTACAGTTCTCACAGATTTTATCAATAAGTTTCTGATAGACAGACTTACTTTGTTCAACAGCCCGCTTATATGAAACAACAACAGATTCTAAATCTGCAATCTTAGCCTTAAGTTTCTGAACATTAGCACCACTAGCACTCTCTAACCCTGACGAGGCCAAATTTGTTTCCGAAACCCCTCCTAACTGAGCCTGCAATCGTACGATAGTTTGTTGCATTTCATTGTGAGCTTTTTCATACGAAATCTTGTCATATTTGCATTCATCACATTTTTTGACAAATTTATTCCAAAGATCGGTGAATTCTTTATCCTTTTTAATGACATAAGATTCCATTTTCTCTTTCATATGATCAAGCTCAGTTTGGAGGTTCTCATTATGCGACATAGATGTACCTAACTCGACAGGGCTACTATCAATACAATCACGAGCTTTAGAGAGGCGTTCAAGATCGTTTTCCAAAACTTTGATTTTATCAAGAGATTCATCAGCTTCCTTCGTCAAAGATTTAAAGTCTTCAACAAAGTTGGCTAATTCTTTTAGAAAAGCGTTTTCCAGATTTCCTAACCGAGCATCAACTTGATTAATAATCGGATTAATATCGTTTTGAAGAATTTTCTGAACCTCAATCTGAACAGGTGATGTAAAATTACCTCCAGTTATTTTTGAATTAACAACACGTTTAAGGATGACAAAGTTATCTTTAAGCTCGTTTAGAAATCGGCGAGTGATACTCGGTTTAGGAGGGTCATCAGACAATTCCTCACTTGGTAGCAAAAGCATTTCAGTATTCGTTTTAGACCTAACAAAAACAGTTGGCGGGTTAACTTTCGGATAATAAACGGGTATCACTTCTTTATCAAGCTTTTGCATTCTTAAACGAGACTCTACAGCAAGTTCAGTAGTTTCCTCGGAATCATGCACACTAGGAGGATCATGCTCATCAGACAATAGCACACTACCATTATATAAAGTTTCATTAGTGGCTTGAACTTTCTTAAGGTATCCTGGATTAGGGGGAAGAGGACAACCTAAAGCCATTTTGTATCGAGTGTAATTTATCTCATTCACTTTTGGTGCGAGCATATTTATCGTCTGCATAGTTTGGCCACGTTTTACTAAAAGGTTGTCTAATTCTCTAATCCTATCCTGCGCTTTGCAAAAATCCTCAAGAAGCCCATCTTCTCGAATTTTGAAATCATGTTTTAGCTGTTTTCTTTCTTCTTTTAAATCAGAAACAATAGATTTTTCAGTTGAAAGCTGTTTATTAAGAGAAGTGATTTCATCATTAAATTCGCTTATCTTTTTAGCACTACTTAAGTGTAAGGCATTTAACTTCTTAGTGGTGCATTTTTCTTGATAAACCGATGTAGCATGAGCTTGTTCAAGTTCCTTGATTTTTTCATGATGAATCTCAAAACTTTTCTCCCGTTCCTTATATCCCGCAAGCTCAGTGGTCAATTTGGCATTAGTTTCTCTAAACTTATTATTAACCACCGTAGCATGATCTACATCCTTAGCAAGCTTATCAAATAGAGATTTATAATACGCATGTGTCTCATCAGGAAGGGTTGTAGGCTGGGCAACTTGATCTACACTAAGGTCCACACTAGGCTCATTTGAAATAATATTACTAGTATTCGTTTGATCCTCGTGTGTCTCAATGTAGGGCTCAAGCATCTCAGTATACTCTTCCTCCTGATTAGACATATTATATATATCATTATCATCAAAACTTGGGTGTACCTCAGAGGGACCGTCTGCATCATAGACGGGAGCTCTGTCATCATGCATTCCTGAGGTTGATGCTTGCTGTAAGTTTGCCATCAAGATGTAGTTGGCATTCATCTCTTCTTCCTCGTCATATTCTGCAGCAGAAGCCATAAGATCAAATTCCTCAGCTTGAAGTGGGATTCCTGCCTCTTCTTTTTGTGCTATGAGAAGCTGAGTCTGAAGATACGCAGCATCCCTCTTCTTTTTGGCTGTGCAATCACGAGCATAATGACCAAATCCCCTGCAGTTGTAGCACTGAACCTGACGATTGTTGTTTCCATTTCCCGTACCAGTATTCTCAGCCCTTGCAGCCACAATGTTTCCCATCTGGTTACCAACCGCTGGCACAACAATTAACCCATTCTGATTACCCGCATTCGGAACACCCGAATTTTGACCACGGTTTTGACCATACTGATTTCCTGCATTGCCAACGGTCTGCCCAGCATTCTGACCATATTGTTGAAACTGAGTCCCCGTGTTTCCAGCAACTACCAATTGGCGATTTTGACTCGCATTCATGAAAGGTTGAGCAATCTGCCTATTTCTGGTGTTTGAGGAGATTCTCTGATTGTTGTTGGTGGGGTTAATGGTGAATTTGAATGCCTTAGCAAGAAGGGCAAGACCAGTATTAATAGCATGAGTAGGATCGATAATGTCATCAAAACAGGCAATGGGTTGTTATAAGTAATTCATAGCAGCAGGATGTTGATATCCATAAGCAGTGAGTTGTTGTTGTTGTTGTTGTGGCATGAAGTTACTAGATGAGGGTTGATGGTAGGGTACCATGGGATATGACATAGATGATGGAGAGTTTGCCATAAAAGCCAATGGATCTTGTGTCTTGGCACGTCTTTCTGCCCTAACTTCGTTAGCTTCATCTTGATTCATCTTCAAATAGTCATAAACTTGAGTGTAGTCCACAACATGAAGATCCTTGGTTTGATTGACAAGAGTGACATATCGTGACCATTCAGAAGGAAGATTATCAAGAAATTTAATGTTGGCAGCAATTTGTGCAGGTTCATGTTTGTTTCTTCTAAGATGGTTCATGAGGGTTGAAAACCGATGATAATAAGGTTCAATTTGTTCCCCTTCAGTAGACGTAAATTTCTCCCATTCACGAAGCAACTTAGTTTCCTTTTCTTGTAAACCAATTTCACTGCCCTTCATCATTTTCTGAATCCTAAGCCACATCTCGTGTGCGGTTTCACAACTATCGACAGCAGCATAAACATCTTCAGGAAGTCCCATAAGAATGACTTGAATTGCTTGATCATCAGCGTCGAGTTGTTTGGATTCAGCTTCAGTTAATTCTTCATCTGTTTGCTCATGACTAGAGTCAGCCACTGGGTTAGCATTCGTAGGATCTCCAGGAACAATAATTGTTCTTCTAACATACGGACCCTTTTGAATCGAGTTGACAATCAACTTTCCCAGAGGTTTACATTTTGCATAACGAAGGAGACGACTAGCCCATGTAGTGTAGTTCTCCTTGGTAAGCATGGGTGGACGATTCTCAGTACCCGCAGCATAAATATCTTGTTGAGACGTCATCGTAGAAGTCGTGTGAACAACAGGATCTCAATTCGTAGAAAGCGTGAGGTGATGTTGAAATTCCGAAACTTCCGATATTTTTTTCTCAGTCCGACAATAAATTCCTCAGTCCGACAAAACGGTAAGCTAAAAAAATTGTGTATCGCCAAATTTTGAAATTGAGTTCGAGATAGCCAAAAACTAGTAGGGAAAAAATTTGATTCTACTTGACCTAAAAATTTTAACTCTTTTTTTTTTTTATTTTTTTTTATTTTTTTTTTTGATCTTCGTGTCAACTATGTTCTGAGACTAGTCTAGATGGTGGCTAAGACTAAAAATTACTCAAACAAAATTTCCATCGGAAAATTCTATCGGAATGTTCTATCGGAATGTCCTTCTATCGGAATATCCTTCTATCGGAATGTCCTACGATCGGAAAGTCCTTCTATCGGAATCTTAGATCGCAATGATGATCTGTCGGAATGCTAGATCGCAATGATGATCTGTCGGAATATGTTCAGATCGTAATATGTTCAGATCGGAATACTTCAGATCGGAATACTTCAGATCGAAATGCTGACAAAATTTAGGCAGAGTAACGTTTCAATATTGCCTTAAATCCGTCGCAATCCAGATCGCAATAACGATCGGAATGTTCAGATCGGAAAAAGGGGCTATCGCAATACTGATCGCAAAGTAAAACCCTAGGGTTATTGCGATCGAAACCGTACTTACCTTTCCGAAATTCAAGCTGTCGCAATAAGGGACCTTGTTTTTCCAACTTTTTAGGCAACGATTTTAGCAACTTTGAGGCAACAAATTCGCAACTTTGAGGCAACAAATTTGTGTTTTTGAGCAAACCAAAATACCCACAACACGAATACTTGGAATAACAAAGGAAACACGAAACTTTTTGATCTTTTGTAAAAAAATCAAAAAAACCCACGGAATAAGCAAGAAACAAGGACAACACCAAAGAGCTATCCACGAATCCCTTGGCGAATGATACCACTTATTGGATAGATTCACACGACTATATATGATATATAAATGAAGATGAAGATTAAACCAAAAAAGAAAGATTAGATTAGATGAAGGAAAAGAGAAAAACAAGAAGATGTGAATTCCTAGTGAGAGAAACACATACGTTTCTCTCTCTAAAACAAATGAAATGGAAAACACACACACAAATGAGGCTTAGGAGGCCTTTTATACTAAGTAGTAAGTGTTTAGGAGGCCTTCCTCATTTGTGTGTTCGGGACTAATTCCCGTTACATAAACATTAATAACTAAGAACTCTCGACACCGTTGAATAGTATTTTTCACGAGCTTCACAACGGTATATTATATGACCATCACTTTAAATACGGCTAACAGAGGATTTGTGCCCTTCCAACTCATTGTCTCGTGGTTGTTTGTGATTGTGTTATCTATATCATCATCACGATTGAAGATTCGATCGTTTGCTTTGAAGGAATTTTTCACGAATCCACGACATATATCCTTGATTTTTCTAACAATAGTCTTTTAGGAAAATTAATAAACGGCTTTAGATTATTTGTTGCTTACCCTTTCCATACTAGATCCTAAGCATTCGACTTTTTGTCTCTAGTATGGGGGTAATCCACCCTTAGACTTGAAACATTGAGGACAATGTTTTTTTTAGTATAGGGGGTGAATAGATACTTACCTTGACTACGTCTTTACGCACTCCAAAATTTATCGTTTTGTTTTTGTTTTAATAAGGCTAAAAATGGCCAAATTTTAAAAATTTTCGGAGTTTTTCATAAGTGTTTTTAAGACACAAATGTGTATTTTCTGTTGGGTAGAATAAGAGATAATTTTTGACTTGATGGGCATTTGGAGCCCCTAACATTACTTAACCCGCTTAAATCAAGTTTTTCTAGACTTTTATATAGGGGACTTTAAAACGCAAAATTCTTAATTCATTCGGGTTAAGAACAAGAAAGTCATCTATCAAAAGGGAACTTTAAAATGCAAGATCTAAAATTATCCAAGTCTAAGAAATTGCAAGATCCTATACTGGCTTGAAAACCTAAAACTTCGATTTAATATAGTCTTAATAAAGATAATCCAAATTTGGCTTAATTTTGACTTGCATGGCTAAGTATTCACGAGTCTCTTTATCTAGAGGTCTTTATATAGTGAAGAACGAGAGATGATAGAGTTAGACAAGTTATCATGCTAAACGTAGAACATGAAAATGTTCTTTCAAAAACTCATGTGTTTTTAATTTTGGCTTTTTCTCTCATAAGATCAATGCACTAGGAATAAATAATTGTAATAAATAAGGTCGTACGATTCAAAGGATTACTCAGCTTCTAGCACAAGATCATTTAAAAGTTGCTCGTGTTCAAATAGAGTTCATAGCTGAGGCATAACTTATTGAAGCGGGACGCGAAGATTGGCGAAGTCCAAAAAGGCCCTAACAAGGCATGAGGATTCCATTTTGTTGCTAAAGATCCAAGATGAAGTGAAGTATCATTATTCCAAAATCAATATGAAGGATCGAGACACACGACGAAAAGCAATATACTCCCATAAAGATCATGGAGAAATCTATCCAAAAAGACTATAACAAAGTATGAGGATAAATATAGCCAAGTCCGAAAAGGAGGAGGATCGTTGTATATCTAAATCCCAAATAAAGATTGAAGAAAAATGATGAAGTCGTGGTCCAAGTTTGAAGAAATCTCTCAAAAAAGTCAAGTAAAGAAATTCCATATATGAAGAGAAGACCATAATTTCAAGAACGTATTCCAAGATTTGAAGTATGAAGTACATGCCAAATATCGGTCCGAGAAAGGTCTCAAATCACGAAACGATTTATGTCAAGATATGAACTTAAGGAGATTACGAGAAGCCGTTTTAAAAGATTGTGTCCTTTAGCTAAATATTAATTAAATCGTCCTACTTTATTTTCGGCCTTGATAAATATCAAAATAAGTCAACATGAATCACTTGTGATCCATGACAAATAGTTAAAAAATTCTAGAAACATTTCCTTTTCTTTAATAAATTAGGATTGCATGGAGAAAAAGTATTACACAATTTTAATGCATGAGTAGTGTTAGAATTGTGACTTTTACCAACAATGATCTCGTTTTTGCACTTAGCATGGAATGTGTGAAAATCAAGGATGATGAATTTTACTCTATGGAACATTCACTTGTTTCTATTCTTTGACTCTAAAAGTCACATTCACGTGATGAAAATCATACATTATGTCTTTAACACATCGTAGTAGTATTAGTATTAGTAGTATAGGAAGTTTATATTTCAATAAAGGTTAATAAAAACGAATTTTGGAGATGTTTAGATACTTTATTCTAGCATTGCGTGAGGGCACGGTAATGGTTTAGTATGGGGGAGTGATGAGATGGCATTAATACATGATCTCATCGTTCTTTTCGGGCTTTAAATCCATAAAATGTCATTAAAAATACCATATATATGCTTGTCTTTGTTTACTTGTGTATTTTAGGTATGGATATCGTGAAAAAGACAAAATATCACAAGAAACAAGGAAAAACGAACACGAGAAACGAAGCCACACAATGAACCGGGCCCTAGTCTGTAATTTTCCAAGATAAAGTCCTTGAAGTATTGAAGATGTTGAAGAATGAACCCTCATAAATGAAGAAATGACACTTAATACCCTTGTATATTCATAATTACAAGTTTGGTCCCTTAAGTTTGTCAAAATTACAAAAAGGTCCCTCAACTTTAAAGAATTGGCATGTTAGTCCCTCATAAATGAAGATTTGTCAACAAATGTCCTCCTCAATGACAAACATAAAAGAAAGGTCCTTCATCTATCAAGAAAGTTCAAGTTCAGTCCTCAAAGAATCAAGAAAATAGCAAAATAAACCCTTGAAATCTTTTTGGAAAAGTTTTGTGCCAAAAGTATGAAAAACAAGACTTACTTAACAAATAAAATAAAGTTTGTGTCGTTTTATACACCAAGTGAAAGAAAGATGGAAAACTAAGGACCAAAGCTGCCACATTCAAAAGTTCAAACGGAATAAAAAGGCGCCTAACAGTTACTGTAGTAATTTTTTACTACTATTCACCTTCGTCTTACCCAAGTTTAAAAAGAAGCAAAACAAAGGGGAAAAACAAATTGATTGGACTCACGTATGATTCACCTCACATGAATCAAAACCCAACAATAAAACCTTCATTTCCACTACCAAGAAAACCCCACAAGGTCTCCCCTGCACCATTCACAAGACGACATGTGGCAAACTGTGATGACATGGCCAAATCAATGGTATACCTTCATTCCTTGGTCCCCAAGAACTAAATGGACGTCCATGATCAATCCAAACAAGTTGTCATCAAGACTAGAAGCTTCTTCAACGCTATTTTAGGAATTTTTTGTCGTTAGGGTTTGTGAACAGTCTTCATATCATGGCCTATAAAGAGAGCCCCAACTTGTGTTGTGCCTCTTGTTCCAGACTTTTCTATTAAACTTTTGTAATTCCTTTTTAATTAAATAAAAGTTGGCTTTTTGTCTCAAATATAATTCCTTTTTATCTTGTTAAAAGTTGGTGTTTAGTATAGCAAGTCTGATTTCCATAGTATTGTTGTTCATGTTATTCGTCTGTGTGTCAAAAAGTTTCAAAAGGTTTTTGGTGTAAGAGATTTTTGTGAAAAAAATGTTTAAATAATCAAAAGTGAAAAAATCAGTGGTCATATTATTCGTATTGTTTAACTTTGTTAAATCTTAGCAGGTACAAGGGAAGCTTGTGGTTGTTCTTGCTACCACATAAGCTTTATACAGCCCAAGGTGTGGATTGTACATCTTGGAGGTCTGAGTTTCAAAACCCTTTAATTTTTTGGTCAAATATTTTGATGGTTATGTGATTTGTGGTTCTGATGGGTAATACTTGGTTTTATCCTCGTATAAAATAATTTCGTTGTTCCGATCTTTTCGAATTGAAAACCGGTCTAAAGTGCGACTCAATTGTCTTTTGGTGAATCAAGAGAATGGTTTGTTTGTTTGTTTTAAACTACTAACAAGTAATTAAAGTGACGTTGAGTAAAAGGGAAGTTAAAAGATTAATTCTAAATGACTAATAAAATAAATGCATGGAAACTTAAAGGTGATGATGGAAAAGTTCTAACTCACTAAATAAAACTAACACTTGGAAAATTTTCAGAAAATAAAAAGTACTATAAGAAAGTGATATCGAAAGAAACCAAAACAAGCCAAAAAGGCCCCCGATCGGAATGTTTTCTGATCGGTTGATCGGAAAGTGGGTAGGACAGTGATCGGAATAACCAAGATATGGAGCCTATCGGAATGTGTACACAATGCTACCAATCGGAAAGTTCAACAAGGTTATAAATCGGAATACGGGACAAATCCCAATCGGAACAAGTAAAAACCTTACCGTCGGAATATTGATAAAGCCACCAATCGGAATGCTTAATGATGCCAGTCGGAATTCACAAACCCTAATCCGATTGATCAATCAGAATATGGGGGTGGGGTCTGGTCGGAAAACTAGCCAATCGGAAAGGGGGTGTTAGCAACCTTTCCTAAAATTGTGGAAGTCGGTTATGATGGTGTACCGGTCGGAAAACTCAATCGGAAAGGGGATTTAAACTCCCTTTTCCGAAAATAAAGGGATTTGTTTAGGCTAGATAATAAGATAAGTTCAATAAGCTAATATCCAAAACTTATCAATCCACATACTTAACCGAATCAAATAAGCACTTTAGTCAACTTATCTAACTCGAAATCAAGCAACTTTTTAGATCAAACAATAAAATCATAAACTTTTTAATAAAGCTTTTTAATAAGAAAAATAAGCTAATCATAAAAATAAGCCAATAAGCACAAAAGTCTTAAAGCTTATTCAAATGAAAACTTATAAAATGATCAAAAGATTAACTTTTTAAGCACGAAATCAATTAGAACAACACGGATCTTATGATATACGCACCAAAATCAACCTTAAATCAAAGAAAAGTAGAATGAGATTAAGAGATAAAAAGCTTAAAATAGAACTTGATTAATAAAAATAAGCAATACAAAGTTGTTTAATCTTGAAAGATTAAAAGAAAAAGATGAACTAGTGAGAGAAAGTTTATGACTTTCTCTCTCTAAAAACTAGAGAAAACTAAAAAGTGAAAAATTAACTAAAAACTCTAACTACCCTCCTAATGACTATTAGGAGGGTATTTATAGGGAAGGTGGAAGGAGTGCATGTGTTGCATCTTCTTTCTTGCTTTCTTCACGTTTTCTCGACTCGACTTTAATTCTTCGTCTTTGTCGTCTCGGGATTTGAACTTGTCTTTTAATTTTCTTCTTCTATTAGACTTAAGTTCTTCGACTTCGTTAAACTTCCGTTCTTTTTGCACTCTTGATCTTTTGACTTCGTCTTTTCCCGTTTTCTTCGATAAAAGCCCGTGAAAGCCCGTGTTTTCTTCCTTTTTAATATTTTGGTCCTAAAACACAATAAAAACATAAACCACGCATAATTCCGACTTTTACGACATAAATCACACGTTTTGGTCTTGTTATTATTGGAAATAAGTGGTAAAAGGATAAGTGTTTTCACACTTATTAAATCCCCTACACTTGACCATTGCAATGCCCTCATGCAATGCATTAATTTTAAAGCGCGGTTTACATTTTCCATCATAAATAACCTACCTTGGCCTTTATTAAATACTAAACATAAAAGATAGAAATAAGTAAGGAAATTAAAAACTTACATTGGGTTTTGGCGGCCATGAACGTTTATCATTCTCAAGTTTCACGTTCCCCATACCAAGCTTAAAAACGAGATCATTGTTATTATAAGTTAGCAAACTATCACGAACTCATGTGGGCCAATTACTCACTTAGACTCCCTTATTCCTAGGTGTATCTCTTATATTTTATTTTTGTCTTGAATGATCACGAGGATGCATTGTTTGACTTATTTCGATAGTTATTTAGTCCGAAAATAAGGTGAACGATTTAATCAATAGTTAGCTAAAGGACCAAATCTTTTAAATCTGCTTCTCGGGATATCAAAAAGTTCATATCTTGGCATAACTTGGTTCGCGATTTGAGACCTTTCTCGGGCCGATATTTGGCAGCGACTTCATACTTCGTATCTTCGAGAGACGTTCTTGAAATTATGGTCTTCTCTTCATAATAGGAATTTCTTCGCTTGAAGTTTTTGAGAGATTCTTCATCTTTGGACCACGACGTCTTCATTTTTCTCCAATCTTTATTTTGGACTTTGATATACAACGATCCGCCTCCTTTTAGGACTTGGATCTATTTATCCTCATACCTTGTTAGGGTCTTTTCGGATAGACTTCTCCATGACTTTTGGGGAGTTTTTGCTTTTCGTCGTGTGTCTCGATCCTTCATATTGATTTTTGACAAATGATTCTTCACATCACTTTTGGATCTTTAGCAACAAAATGTAGCCCTCATGCCTTGTTAGGGCCTTTTCGGACTCGCCAATCTTCGCGCCCCGCTTCATAAGTTATGCCTTGGCTATGAACTCTCGTCATTACCGAGCAACTTTTAAACGATCTGGGGCTAGAAGCTAATTAACCTTTTAAATCGTACAACCTTATTTATTAGCAGATAAATTATTGAGCAAGTGGAGGGAGAATAGGCTCATAATTAACTCACATAAATTCACGAAAGAATACCGAACTTATTTTTGACTCTATCATCTCTCGTTCTCCACAATTTAAAATCTCAAGGAATGAGACTCGTGGATGCTTAGCCTATTAAATCAAAGTTTTGGGTTTTCGATTCGCCTATAGGATCTTGCAAATTCTTAGACTTTTTGAAGTTTAGAAATCGCATTTTAAAGTTCCCTTGATAAACGACTCTCTAGGATCAATTATAGGAACTTGCGAAAAGTTCTTGTTCTTAACCCGTGAGAGTTAAGACTTTCGCGTTTTATAGCTCCCTATATAAAAGCCTAGCAAAACTTGACTTAAACATGTTAAGGATACTAGCTAGAGTAAACTTAGGCAAGTAAACTCGGGTTGAGTCAAAATGTTCACGACTAAGAAAAATCTAAAACCACTTTATTAAACATTTATTCTAGCAAAGGAAACATAACAAAGGCAAATACAACTATACAACTAGGCCAAAATAGATTAAAAATTTTTGAAAAATGTCGAAAAATCAAATTTTCCGGTTAAAATGAGGGCAAATTCATGGAAAAGATCACTTACTTCGATAGAAGTCCCCCCTACACTTGAGATAAACATTGTCCTCAATGTTTAAGCATGTGGGAGTAAGCTCCCCTACACTTAGGACATTGTGCACTTTGTTTAAATTTTGCTAAGGAAAGGACAACTAAAGTGAATTCAATGTGAACATATAGAATATGAAATATTGAATCACAAGAGTTTAGGATAGAACCGGGAAGATGGGAAACACGGTATCACGGTTCGTCAAAAGTCATCAAGATTCTTTCTGAAGCTTTAATCCCTGCACAGCACAAGAAACAAGACAACAAACATATGCGGGGCTCCCCCTACACTTATTATGAAATCAGTAAAGGATAGAACACGGGTTGCCTCCCGAGAAGCGCTTGTTTTTGTTCACCGAGTCATGAGCCTGCCTCGACCCAATTTTAGTTCATGGGGAACGTGGTGAGGGATGGAATCAGCTCCTGAGAGATGTCCTCACCAAAGTACAGCTTCAGACGTTGGCCATTCACCTTGAAATTGGGCCCATTCGGCTGAAAAAGCTCAATGGTCCCATAAGGAAAGACTTTGGCGACGGTGAATGGACCAGTCCAGCGGCTCTTCAACTTGCCAGAGAAGATCTTCAACCGAGAGTTAAAGAGTAAGACTTGATCACCAACGTGGAATTCTCGGTTCTTGATTTTAGCATCATGGATAATCTTCGTCTTTTCCTTGTAGATCAACGAGTTCTCATAAGCTTCATTCCTCAGTTCATTTAGCTCGTTGAGTTGAACCTTGCGATGATCACCGGCTTTGATGATGTTGAAGTTAGCCCACTTCAAGGCCCAG
Source organism: Glebionis coronaria (assembly GCA_025667525.1). NCBI lineage: Eukaryota > Viridiplantae > Streptophyta > Magnoliopsida > Asterales > Asteraceae > Glebionis > Glebionis coronaria. The sequence goes on along the minus strand of CM046880.1, from coordinate 245,190,794 downwards.
TGCGCCTTATGTTCCAGCTCGATGGGTAGGTGGCAGGCTTTCCCGTACACAAGACGATAAGGTGTACAGCCGATCGGGGTCTTGTAAGCAGTACGGAAAGCCCACAGAGCATCATCTAACTTATCGGCCCACGCGGCGCGATGCTCTCCCACAGTACGCTCCAAAATTCTCTTCAAGCCACGATTGGAAATTTCGGCTTGCCCATTGGTTTGGGGATGATAGGCGGTGGAAAGACGGTGAGTGACACCATACTTTGCCATGACTCGTGCAAATTGATCGTTGCAAAAATGAGTCCCGCGGTCACTGATGATAGCACGAGGAACGCCAAATCGAGCGAAAAGCTGCTTCAAAAAGTTCACAACCACCCTCGCATCATTCGTAGGAAGAGCCTTAGCTTCAACCCATTTAGAGACGTAGTCGACAGCGACGAGGATGTACTTGTTTCCTTTGGATGATGGAAATGGCCCCATAAAGTCGATGCCCCATACATCAAAGATTTCACATTCCTATATGAAATTTTGAGGCATCTCATCCTTATGTGTGATCTTGCCTTGACGTTGGCAAGCATCACAATGCTTAACCATTTCGTGAGCATCACGATAAATGGTGGGCCAGTAGAATCCAGAATCAATCACTTTCTTAGCCGTGTAGTTGGGACCAATGTGACCACCGGTGGGTCCTTTGTGGCAAGCTTGGAGGATGTCAAAAGCTGCCGGTCCGTCAACACATCGACGAATAATCAGATCAGCACACTGTTTGAATAGATAAGGGTCATCCCAAAAGTAAGTCTTAACATCATTCAAGAACTTCTTCTTTTGTTGGGATGTTAACCCTTGGATGAGAATACCACCCGCTAAGTAGTTTGCAATGTCCGCAAACCACGGGGTGCCATCAAGATTGAGATTTATAGACATTAAGGTCTCAAGGGGGAAAGAGTCATTGATCTCTTTGTTCGGATGATCCCCCTGATATGGATCCTCAAGTCGACTCAGATGATCCGCGGCCAGGTTTTCGGCTCCCTTCTTGTCACGAATTTCAATGTTGAATTCTTGAAGGAGCAAAACCCAGCGAAGAAGTCTTGGCTTAGAATCGTTCTTTGTCATCAAGTACTTCAACGCGGAATGGTCCGTGTATACGATGGTGGTGGATAAAACAAGATAGGGGCGAAATTTCTCAAAAGCATAGACAACAGCTAAAAGCTCTTTTTCGGTTGTCGTATAATGCAATTGAGCCCCCGTCACTGTTTTGCTAGCATAGTGGATTGGTTGGAAGTGTTTATTTACTTGTTGGCCCAAAACCGCACCAACAGCAAAGTCGCTAGCATCGCACATCAATTCAAAAGGCAGCTCCCAATTAGGGGTAACCAAGACCGGTGTCTTAGTTAGCTTATCCTTAAGAAGATTGAAGGCTTCGAGACACTCTTTAGAAAAGATAAAAGGAGTATCTTTTTCCAAGAGGTGGGTCATCGGGCGAGCGATTTTAGAGAAATCCTGAATGAATCTACGATAGAAGCCCGCATGACGCAGAAAACTTCTCACACCCTTCACAGTTGAAGGTGGAGGTAATTTGGCTATGACATCAACTTTAGCACGGTCGACTTCAAGACCGGCTTTAGAGATTTTTTGTCCTAGCACAATGCCTTCTTTTACCATAAAATGGCATTTTTCCCAATTCAGAACAAGGCGAGTGTCTTCGCACCGCTTAAGCATACGTTCCAAATTGGCAAGGCAAGAAGAGAAGGAATCCCCGAAGACCGAGAAATCGTCCATGAAGACTTCCATGGTTTTCTCAACCATGTCATGGAAGATAGCCAACATGCACCTTTGGAAAGTCTCGGGGGCATTGCATAAGCCAAAAGGCATTCTTTTATAAGCAAAATGTGCCATAGGGACAAGTAAATGTTGTCTTCTCTTGATCTTGGGGATCGATGGGTATTTGAAAATAACCCGAGAAACCATCCAGAAAGCAGTAATATTCATTACCCGCTAAGTGTTCAAGTATTTGGTCCATAAAAGGTAGGGGGAAATGATCCTTTCTCGTGGCGTCATTGAGTTTGCGGTAGTCTATACAAACTCTCCACCCAGTAACGAGACGGGTAGGAATTAACTCGTTGTTTGCATTGGCCACAACGGTGATTCCGCCTTTCTTAGGCACACAATGGACTGGACTAACCCATGGTGAATCCGAAATAGGGTAAATCATACCCGCATCAAGAAGTTTGATAACCTCTTTTTTGATGACTTCGTGGATTTTAGGATTCACCCTTCTTTGACTTTGAATTGTGGGTTTAAAGTCGTCCTCCATGAGAATTTTATGTGTGCAAAAGTGAGGATCAATTCCACGGATGTCGGAGATTTTCCAAGCGATAGCGCGTTTATGCTTCTTCAACACAGCGACAAGTCGGGCTTTTTCGTCTTCCTTCAGATCGTTTGCGATGATGACCGGTAGCTTCTCGTCGTCTTCCAGGAAAACGTACTCAAGATGAGGAGGTAGGTCCTTAAGCTCGAGAGTAGGAGGATCCTCAATAGATGGTGAAACTAACGATGGATCATCATTAGTCACTTCTTTAGGAGCAGGAGGAGACAGCGGGTCCTCATTGAGAAGTCTCTCAATAGTACGAATATCTTCATCCCAATTGGTGGATAAATTATCATACTTAATATCGAGAGGACCCAAGCTAGCTTCGAAATCATCCAAGTCACTTTCTCCGAAAGGAGTCAATGCTGGAGCAATTGAGGCAACGGTCTCAACATTGGGGATAGAAGAAAGAGAACTTTTGCAAGCATCATGAAAATGTTCTTCACAAGCCTCATCGAGAACATCAATAGCATTAACGCTCTCATACGAATAAGGTTGCTTAGAAATCTTACCCATGTTGAAGACAATTTTATCATCACCAACTCTCATGATTATTTCACCTGCGGCTACATCAATGAGAGTGCGACCGGTCCTCAGGAATGGACGTCCTACGATTAATGGAACACGGGGATCCATCTCGTAGTCAACGACAACAAAATCCGCCGGGAAGGTGAATTTGTCGACGCCAACAAAGACATCTTCGGCTATCCCAACTGGATAAGCAACCGTACGGTTGGCTAATTCCAAAGTCATTTTGGTGGGGACTAGCTCGGGGAGAGATAATTGCTTCCAAACACTTAAAGGCATTAAGTTTATACTGGCACCTAGATCGGCTAGGGCCATGCAATTCTCTACTCCCGGGAAATTGTAAGGAATCAAGAAGCGACCCGGATCACCAAGTTTGGTGGGCAATTGCCTTAAGAGCACTGCGGAGCAGTTCTCATTAAGGTGGGTCTGAGCAATGTCCAGAAGCTTTTCCTTATCACTTAGAAGATCTTTAAACATCTTAGCATATTTGGGCATGTGAGCGAGAGCCTCGGCAAAGGAGATGTTAAAATTCAATTGTTTAAACATTTTAAGAAAGTTTGAAACTTGAGTATCATCCTTGCTCTTTTGCTTCTCTTTCCTCAACCTTGAGGGATAAGGTATATTGGATGAAGAAGAAGGCTTTAAGGGAATAGGATCACTCACAACCACGGGTGGTGGGGAAATGGGGATAGAAGGTGAAGGAGGTGGAGAAAGTTGCTCTTTTTCCTTGTTCACAATCACGGGTGGAGGTGTAGGAAGCTCGGGTTCCATATAACCTTTTCCACTACGAGTGGTGATTGCTTTCATCTCCCCTCTTGGATTCGCAACGGTATTACTCGGAAGAGTACCTGAAGAAGAGGGTTGATTACCTTGGATGAGCGAACCAATCATATCACGAAGGTGAACAGCTTGATTGTTAAAAGAGTTTTGCATGTTGGCATTAATAGCATCGCTGTGTTTGGCCATATCATTCCGTAGCTCGGCTCGAATATCGCTCCCTTGTTTGACCATGTCATTCTTCAAATTGACAAATTGACTCTGAAGATTCGTTACCATCTCACGATTAGTCTTCATAAACGTCTCGACGTCTTGGTTTACGACCATCGGTTGATTGAGAGGTGGAGCTTGAGAATTTCCTTGAGTTGGGTATAGGTTTCTTTGGGATTGATATTGATTTTGAGCACGAGGTTGGGATTGGTTGTTTCGGTTGTAGCTTTGTTGTTGGTTCTGGTTTGCAGGAGGGAAACCGGGAGGAGCAAGATAATTGTTGGAACGATAACTTAGCAAGCCACGGTCTCCTTGAGGGCGGGCTTGATAGCCTCCCGTCGGATAAGTGCCGTAAGCTGCGTTAACGTTTTTAGAATAATTGCCTTGAGTAGAAGGACAATCATTATAAGAATGAGGGCCACCACATGTGTCACAAGAAATAGCAACAGCTTTAGCTTGTTGAAAGTGGTTTGTGGCCATGGCCATGAAATTCTTGTTCATTTCAGCGAGTTGTCGAGAAATTTCAGACATTTCAGGATTGGAAGTAGTAGAAGAAACATTGACTCTCGAGTTAGATCTTGAGGATGCGGATGAATTCCAATTCTTGTGGTGAGTAGTCATGTTTTCGATCAACTCTCGACACTCCTCCGGTCTCCTTTTCATAAAAGTACCACCGGCGGCGGCATTGATCGTGTCACGATCACGAAAAGTGAGACCATTGTAGAAGGTGTCAATGAGAGTGACGGGGAGCATATTGTGATTAGGACAGCGGTCGATCAAATCATTGTAACGTTCCCAAGCATCGAAAAGCGATTCATCATTCTCTTGCATAAATCCACTGATTTGGTTACGAAGGCTAGTGACCATGGATGGGGGAAAGTAGCGCGATAAAAAGCGTTGAGTCATGTCGTTCCACGTATGAATAGAATTCTTAGGAAGACGGTCAAACTATTTTTCGGCATGGTGAGAAAGTGAGTGTGGAAAAAGTTGAAGGCGAAGGTCATCCATAGAAACACCGGAGCACTTCATGCTTTGGGTCATGGTAATGAATTTGTCGAGGTGTTTGTTGGCATCATCATCCGGAATTCCACGAAATGGGTTTGTTTGCACTTGTTGTATCATGTGATGCTTCAACGAAAACTCCTGAGCCGTGACGTGCATTGGCGCAATCGGGCCTCCGCGTCCGTTCATGGTGGGTTGGCACAATTCCTCCATGGTTCGTAAATCAGGTAGAAGGACATTGTTGTTGTTGTTGTTGTTGTTATTATTCAAATTGTTTTGAGGTGGGTGATTATTGTTGTTGTTAACACCAGCCATATCTAAATCTTCAAAAGTCTCGGGCTCAGAATAGTTGGAAGATCTAGTACGCATACACCTGCAGAAGAAAAATATACACAAAGAATATCTATATAATATTTTTGGTTTTTATAGGTTTTTTAATGTTTTTGTATTTTTGAAAAGTTTTATATTTTTTTTAGGATTTTTGAAAATTTTTAAAGCAATGAAAATAACGTTCAAAGAACGGATCCCAAAATTCAATGCGTCTCTCACTAAAAACCGTTTATCTTAACGAAAAGAGCCGGCAGCGGCGCCATTTAATACTTGGTTTTATCCTCGTATAAAATAATTTCGTTGTTCCGATCTTTTCGAATTGAAAACCGATCTAAAGTGCGACTCAATTGTCTTTTGGTGAATCAAGAGAATGGTTTGGTTTGTTTGTTTTAAACTACTAACAAGTAATTAAAGTGACGTTGAGTAAAAGGGAAGTTAAAAGATTAATTCTAAATGACTAATAAAATAAATGCATGGAAACTTAAAGGTGATGATGGAAAAGTTCTAACTCACTAAATAAAACTAACACTTGGAAAATTTTCAGAAAATAAAAAGTACTATAAGAAAGTGATATCGAAAGAAACCAAAACAAGCCAAAAAGGCCCCCGATCGGAATGCTTTCCGATCGGTTGATCGGAAAGTGGGTAGGACAGCGATCGGAATAACCAAGATATGGAGCCTATCGGAATGTGTACACAATGCTACCAATCGGAAAGTTCAACAAGGTTATAAATCGGAATACGGGACAAATCCCAATCGGAACAAGTAAAAACCTTACCGTCGGAATATTGATAAAGCCACCAATCGGAATGCTTAATGATGCCAGTCGGAATTCACAAACCCTAATCCGATTGATCAATCGGAATATGGGGGTGGGGTCTGGTCGGAAAACTAGCCAATCGGAAAGGGGGTGTTAGCAACCTTTCCTAAAATTGTGGAAGTCGGTTATGATGGTGTACCGGTCGGAAAACTCAATCGGAAAGGGGATTTAAACTCCCTTTTCCGAAAATAAAGGGATTTGTTTAGGCTAGATAATAAGCTAAGTTCAATAAGCTAATATCCAAAACTTATCAATCCACATACTTAACCGAATCAAATAAGCACTTTAATCAACTTATCTAACTCGAAATCAAGCAACTTTTTAGATCAAACAATAAAATCATAAACTTTTTAATAAAGATTTTTAATAAGAAAAATAAGCTAATCATAAAAATAAGCCAATAAGCACAAAAGTCTTAAAGCTTATTCAAATGAAAACTTATAAAATGATCAAAAGATTAACTTTTTAAGCACGAAATCAATTAGAACAACACGGATCTTATGATATACGCACCAAAATCAACCTTAAATCAAAGAAAAGTAGAATGAGATTAAGAGATAAAAAGCTTAAAATAGAACTTGATTAATAAAAATAAGCAATACAAAGTTGTTTAATCTTGAAAGATTAAAAGAAAAAGATGAACTAGTGAGAGAAAGTTTAAGACTTTCTCTCTTTAAAAACTAGAGAAAACTAAAAAGTGAAAAATTAACTAAAAACTCTAACTACCCTCCTAATGACTATTAGGAGGGTATTTATAGGGAAGGTGGAAGGAGTGCATGTGTTGCATCTTCTTTCTTGCTTTCTTCACGTTTTCTCGACTCGACTTTAATTCTTCGTCTTTGTCGTCTCGGGATTTGAACTTGTCTTTTAATTTTCTTCTTCTATAAGACTTAAGTTCTTCGACTTCGTTAAACTTCCGTTCTTTTTGCACTCTTGATCTTTTGACTTCGTCTTTTCCCGTTTTCTTCGATAAAAGCCCGTGAAAGCCCGTGTTTTCTTCCTTTTTAATATTTTGGTCCTAAAACACAATAAAAACACAAACCACGCATAATTCCGACTTTTACGACATAAATCACACGTTTTGGTCTTGTTATTATTGGAAATAAGTGGTAAAAGGATAAGTGTTTTCACACTAATTAAGGGTTAACTGTCAAGATTTGGGTTTAAATCAGCTTAATAGGGTATATTAGATCTTATCACACCTAGATCTTGTTGAGTAATAGGGTTTCAAATCAAATCTGTATGAAAAAGTTGGTTAAAAGGGTGTTTGGGATTAGGTTCATAAGCTAGAACTTGACAGCTTTTGGCTTGAAACCAGTTTAAACACACTCTAAAGAGTAGTTGTAGGTGTTATCAGTAGGGTATTTTAGTTTGTGGAGGTTTAAAAAGGTTTTGCATGTTTTAATATTGGGTAAAATCAACTTAAAAAATCAGTGGGCTTTTTCAGTTTTGATTCTGCATTTTAGACCAATAAATCTTGTAGACTATTAGTTTAATAGGTAATATAGGATTGTGTATTGGTTATTTGTGGTTTGGAATGGATTTGAACAAGATTTGGCTACTTAAAACTAGCCTGAGTTTACAATAGACCAACAAGTAGTGCCTATACCTAAATATAACACATCAGTAACATTAGTAAATGAATTATGTGGATATTTGTGTGATTTTGTGATTAGCTTGTTTGTTTTACTGTTAGTTGTGACTCCCTACACTCAACTGAGTGTAGGGGTGCCCTTACTTGCCAAAAACAACAAATACAAATCATCAAACGAGCCAAATCAGGCCCTAAAGCATACAGTAACCTTTTCCTATTTAATTTTTTTAACCTGGCACGTTTTTTTGATCATGTTGTAGGATTAAAATTTGTTGAATTTAGGTTTTGATTATTGATTTGGGATTGTTAAGAGTACCATTAATCCGTTTTATAAAAAGAAAAATAAAATAAAAAAGTTAAAATAAAGTTGTGGCCAGGACTCGAACCTACGCCACTCACACCACAACACCACACACATACCGTCGCGCCCTAGGGTATTTATCGATAATGTTTCCCTAGGGCTTGTATTTAAGGGGTGTCTTGTTTTCAGCTTATAAATAAGCACGTACGTTTATAAGCCAATTTCTAGCTTATATGGTTTCTGTTTTTCAGGTTTTTGATTTTTCTATTGTTCCTTTATCAGTTTAGGATTTATAAAAAAATTAGATTTTTCCTCTTATTTATTTATTTTTTATTAATATTCTAGCTTACGTTTTTTATAAAAATCAATTAAAATAGTAAAAAAGTGTTTTTAAATTTTAGAAAATTATTTTTAGGTTTTAATTAATTATTTTTAGGTTTTAATTAATTATTTTTAGGTTTACATTTAGAAAATTTTCCATTTTGACTCTTTTTCAATTTTATTTAATTTTGAGTTTTTAATTAAACTTTAAAAATTAATATAAAATTATTAAAAAAGTTTTAGACATTTTTATTTTCATTTTGTCTTATTCATATTTTTCTTAGCTTAGAATAAAATTTTCTAATTTTTAGTGGACTTTTATTTTTCGTTGATTTTTACGATTTCACATTTATTACGTCGTAGTATAGTTTCTAGCGTATTCCGTCATCATTTTTCCTTTTCCATCTTCTTTCTTAGCAATAAAATCCAAAATCATACAAGTTATTCACACACAATCAACCTCCTTGCGAAACAAACTTTTCACCTTTTGGTCATTAGTGCTTGATTTTCCTAAATCGACACTTAATACTTACCGCTTTTACGCCTTTTTCCTAAAGGGTGTATACATACCACAATCATTTACCAAGACGCGTACGCACTTATCAAGTCGTGTGACTGATGCCAACGTCAAGGAAAGGCTTCACAAAACGATGAAATGCCGCAAAACATCATCCAAGTGTGTGAGATCTTTGACGTATGGGGCATTGATTTTATGGGGCTGTTCCCATCATCTCGTGGTAATAAGTACATCCTTGTGCCCGTTGACTACCTATCCAAGTGGGTTGAAGCTAAGGCTTTGCAGTAGTCAAATTTTTGAAGCAATTATTCTCTCGGTTTGGAACCACTCGTGCTATCATAAGCGATCGTGGAACCCATTTTTGCAACGATCAATTTGAGAAAGTTCTAAAGAAATATGAGGTTACACATCGTCTTTCTACGACTTATCACCCACAAACGAGTGGGCAAGTCGAGGTTTCAAAACGAGCTTTAAAAAGGATTTTGGAGTGGTCGATAGGAGAGAACCGACAATATTGGTCGGATAAGTTTGACGATGCTTTATGGGCCTTTCGCACCGCTTAAAAGATGCCAATTGGGTGCACACCTTATAAGTTGGTGTATGGAAAGAATTGCCACTTGCCTATCGAACTTGAGCACAAGGCATATTGGGCCCTAAAGCGTTGTAACAATGACATGGAGACCGCGGGAAAACACCAGAAAATGCAATTGAATGAATTCGATGAACTGAGGGATATGGCTTATGAAAATTCATTGATTTACAAAGAGAAAACTAAAAAGTTTCATGATTCTAAAATTAAAAACCGGGTTTTTAACGTTGGGGATCAAGTGTTGCTTTTTAACTCAAGACTGAAAATATTTTCCGGTAAGTTGAAATCCCGTTGGTCCGGACCATTCACAATCACCCAAGTTTTTCCATATGAGACCATCGAGCTAGCTCAAAATAATGGTCCTAACTTCAAGGCGAATGGTCATAGGTTGAAGCACTACTTTGGTGGGGAAGTCCCTTCTTTGGACGACCTCGACCAAGTCACTTTCCCCAATGATAATTAGTATTGAGGGGATCGAGTCGAGCTCATGACTCGGTAATAAAAAACGAGGTGCCTCGTGGGGGAGATCCCATGTTTATCCATGTACATATTATCGCTTTCTAATGTAGCTAATGTGAGGGGATTTGTGCCCTTCCAACCTTTGCTCCGTGGTTGGTTGTGAATTGTGGTTATTAGATCATCATCTTTACGATTCAAGCCTCTCGTGTTCGTTTTACGTGAGCCTTGATCGTTTGCTTTGAAGATTTTCTCAATATCCACATGATGTATCCTTTATTGCTCTAACCTAAGGTTTTTAGCACACTTCATAAACGGATATTGATTTAATGGTTCCACCCTGTCCATGCTAGATTAAGCATTCGACTACGTCTCTAGTATGGGGGTATCCTACCCTTAGACTCGAAACATTGAGGACAATGTTTAACTTTAGTATGGGGGTGAATAGATACTCGACCTTGATAAACCTTTACGCTTTCCAACTTTCATGTTTTTGTTTCTTGTTTTGTTGCAAAATAAGGCTAAAAAGGCCAAATTTTAAATTTTTCTCGTGTTTTTATAAGTGTTTAGTGACACGGATGTAGTTTTTCCAATGGCTAGAATAAGAGTAATTTTTGACTCGACCGTGCGTGTTGAGCACTTACCTTCGATTCCTTAACTTTTTAGGCTAAGTCTCTTAAATGAGGACGGAAATGATAGCGTTAATTATAAGTTACTATGCTAAACGCAGAGTATTCGTATTCTTTCAAAAACTCATGTGTCCTAATTGTTTACTTATTCTCCCTTCGCTTGTATATAAATTTTGCTAATAAATATTGATGTAGCGGCTTAGTCTTAATTGTTGGTTTCTAGCTTTTTCTAGTAGCTTCCATGTAATTAAATTGGGAAAACATTTGAGAATCGCCAGCGTCACGCTTTTGAAATATTGGCAACCCAAATAATCGAAAGCTTCATCCAATAAATTATTTTAAGTGCTCACACCTAAATCAAGCAAAAATTCGAAGCTCACAAGGCCGAAAAATCTATGCAAAATTGAAAGTGAAAAGCCTTAGTCTTTGAAGCTTTAAAGATCCAAAATTCTCTTTTAGCGTGACGATATACGTCTTTGGCCATAATAAACACCTCATGGCGAGGTTAAATAAAAGGCAAGGCAAGACCGAAGCTCAAAAGGTGGAGGTAAACCTATGACAATAAGGCTCATCCGTTAGGGGGCGTATAAAAGTCTTGGTAATAGTCTCATGTTCAAAACCGTTCTAAAACCGTGTTTATCGAATCTCGCTTGCTAACTTAACTTTTTGAAATCGTTGTCTATTAGGGGAGGTTATTAATTCAATGGTTTTGATTAAACCGTTTCGTTTTTGTATTCGGACCTTAATCTTTATTATCGAATAAGTCAACAATGTATCATCATGATCATTAAGACAAGAATAAAATATAAGAGATTCCAATTAGGAAAATGGGAGTCTAAGTACGCGATTAGAGCATATGAGTAGTGTTAGCATTACTAACTTATAATGACAATGATCTTGTTACACGCTTAGCATGGAATTGGGTGAAAATAGAGGACGACGAATTTATCTCTATGAGGCACTCACATGTTCTTATTCTATGAACCTAAACGTCCCATTTTGCGATGAAAATCATACATTATGTCTAAAACACAAAGTAGTAGTAGTGTAGTAAGTTTACCTTTGAATAAAAGTCAATAAAAATGAATTTTGTAGATGCTTAGATACTTTATTCTAGCATTGCCTGATGGCATGGCAATGGTTTAGTATGGGGGAGTGATGAGACTACTTTTATACATAGTCTCATCGTCCTAAACGGGATTAAAATGGTAAAAACATCATCAAAAGTGTTATAAATATGCTTGTGTTTGTTCAATGTGTATTTTAGGTACGGATATTGAGAAAATGACAAAAGATCACAAGAATCAATACAAAAACAAACACGGGAAACGAAGCCACACAATGAACCAGACCCAAGTATTGATTTTCCAAGAAAAGACATTGAAGAATTGAAGATTGTACAAGAAGTGTCCTTCATTATTGAATAAATGACACTTTCAACCCTTGTATATTCATATTTACAAGTTTGGTCCCTAAAGTTTGTCAAAGTTACAAAAAGGACCCTCAACTTTGAAGAATTTGCAAGAATGGTCCCTCAAAATTGAAGACTTGTCACTTTTAGTCCTCCTCAAAGTCATTTACACAAGAGAAGACCTTAAAGTTTCAAGAAATGCCAAGAATCACCCTTCAAATATTATGAATTACAAAACAAGTCCTTGATAAACCTTCTGGAAAGTTTTTGTGGCCAAAATGCAAAAACCAAAACTTGCTTTACAAAGGATATTCGTTTTTTGTTGATTAACCTTGAAATGAAACAAGAAAGAAAGATGAGGGGTTAAAACTGGGAGACAAGCAAAGAAACCTAGACCAATACCACCATGCCACATCACCCCACTCACTAAAACCACCAATCACATGCCACCCTTTTGCCACCTCACACCCCACTAATCCCAGGTTTAATATTAAACCTTAATTAGAGCCTTAACACTTTTTTAAACCGTAATCAAGGTCAAAACCCACCACTATTCACTCAAGAACATAATTTGGGTTTTTTTTAACCACAAAGAATTAAGTGTTAATTAGCTCCAGATTTACAATTAACCATTCCATAAACAAAACCCAACCCATACATTGGCTACCACCTCACTCCTTTAGTCACGTGTTGCCTCCCATGCTAAAACTTTTAGGTACAAGACAAGAATTGCCAGAGAATCAACGTGCCAAATTTCAGCTTCATCCCTAAGCACCAAATGGACGCACAAGATCATTTTCCACCTACTGGCATCACATGTTTCTTCATAAACGTCCAAGATATTCAAATTCGCCAAGGGAAAATGTGGAACTTCATCACTTAGATTTTTTAGTTTTCAGCATTATAAAACTCATGTACACCCTCTATATAAAGGGTTTTGGGCTTTACCTTTCACGTTGTTCTTAGTTTTCCTTTGGTCAAAAGTCTGTAAATCATTTGTTCTATGAATGAAAAATGTTTGAACTTTGTGACAAATTACAAGCCCCACTTTACTTTCTTGTTGTTGGTTAATGGTTCTAGTTTGTTGATTTGAGGTTCAAAGTTTGGTTTTATGTTTTATGGAAGTTTGTTCCAAAAGTTTTCTAAAAATATGATTTTTCCAACTTTCTTGTTCAAACACTTGAACTTTTTGGATGAAAGGTTGATCATATCACCCTGATAAGATAATTATCAATGTGAGATGAGACTTGTGGTTTGGGAACATTCAAGGAGTGGGGTACAAGATTCGAAGAACCTGTTTCCATTTTCATTTTTTTATAAACTGTTTGCTCTTAACCTTGTTGATCTTAGCAAGGGTGTTTATTAGAAGCTTGTGGTTGTTGTGCTACCACATAAGCTCTATGATTCGGGGGTATTGATGTGTGTCCCTGAGGTTTGCACTTTTTCTTCCAAATATCTGTCAAAGTTTTGGTGATAAGTGATTTTTGTGTGGACTGCTATATGTTGCGTTCTTATGCATGAAATCTTGTTCTAAGATCATGTTAGTATTGTTATGATGTTTTCTTAAGATTGGATTTACCTGAAAACGTTTTTGGCTTTGTGAAATTTTGATTTTAAAATTTAAAAGGGTGTTTGGGATTACAATTTGTTCTAGGTTAATTAAAAATTGAGTAAGTGTTAGGAGTGTAGTTGTGTTTGTTCTTGCTGTTATAGTAAAATCAAGTTTGTTCCTGCATGTTTTGTGGTTTGTAACACCTAGATTAAACTATTAGCTAAAACAAGTTTGTTTCTGGTTGTGTTGAACTAAATTTTGGTCATCACCTAGTTTGCATGCTAAAATAGGGCTAACAAGTGGAAAAACAAAGTTTGTGCAACCTGAGTAATAGATTTAGGGCTTTGAAATTCGTTTTTTGGTCAAGTAGTTCAGCAAAAAGGTTTTTGGTGTTCATTAGTTATATCAGTAACATCACATAGGGCTTAAACTAGTTCAATTCTTGGTATTAGTGCATGATATGAGTTTGTTTGTGCTTGATTAAGTCTTTTATAGCTGTTGTGTGCATTTGGTGGACTTTGGTTAGCTTATTTTTGCTTAAACAACTTTTTAACTCACCAGACCTAGCTTATTTGTATATCTGAGCATTGTTTGATTAAACTGTGTCAATTGGCTTGTTGGAAGTGTGTTTTCTTGCTAGTTCTTGACTCCCTACAACCCACTGGTTGTGGGGTGCCATTATTGTCCAAAAACAACATGTGAAACTCTCTAAAAAAGCAAATCAGTTAATCATCAGTGGGAACTCCTTTCCCACTGACACTTCCCACTGGTAGTGTTATTTTTCAAACAACTTATTAATAAGCCATTCCAGCTTATTCAAACGTGTAACAACTTGGATTTTGTAATCAGTCTTCCTTATTTGACCCACTTAGTTAAACTGGAGCTTTGTAGCCTTTGACTTTAAGGTTTGACTAGAAAACGAATTGACTTTAATTTTTCAAAAACAGCTTATTCTTAATTCAAGCTTATTGAGTGGACTTATTGAAAATATTTTTGTTGATTTAGCTTAATTTGGTCATTTGAAACATTTTGCAACTTGAATCAGCTCTTGAAGTGGTCTAGAACTCGAAAACGACTATTTTGTCGTTTTGTGTAGAGAGCTTTGGCTTATTTCTTGAGCTTTTTCAAAGTTTCTTTTTACAAATTGATTTATAAGCTCAAAAGAAGGACGTGTGTGAAATTTCAGCTTATGGCATTGGCTTATAGCATTGGCTTATAGCTTAATGGGCCAAAAAGGCCATTAAGAATAAGTTGTTGATTCATAAGCTATGATAAGCTCATTTTCAGCTTTTGAGCCTTTAGAGTTTTGTGTTTAAAATCAAATTTTAAGCTATATCGGAAGTTTTGGGCCTATTTGGTGAACATTTTTCTTATTGGGCCTAAAACAGCCCATTTAGTAAAGTGTTTTAACTTTTGGCCCATTTGGAGGATCATTAGGGGTATTTAGGTAATTTCACTTTCATTTCTGGTTTTATTAAGTTAAAATAAGTTACTTTGTAACTTTTTATAATTTTTTATAAATTTTGAATTTTTAATATTATTTTAATATTTAATTTTTAGGTTTAATTCATTTAAATAGTTTTTATAGGTTTTAAATTTTATAAAAATACTTTTTAGTTTAAGAAAAATATTTTTGAGGTTTACAAAGTGAACAATCTTTTTTTGGGCTTTTTATTAATTTATTTGATTTTTAGGGCTTTAATTAGCATTTAAAAGTTAAATAATTAATTAAAGAAAAGGTGTGAAATTTTTTTGATCATTTGTAAACCTTAGTTATATTTTTAGGGATTTTTAGTTATTTTTGGGAATTTTTAGAGTAATTTTATTTTTACGCTTTTACGTTTACGTCATTCGTCTTAGCTTAATTTTATTCGTAGCCGTTATCATTTTTCTTTTTCCATTCTCTCATCAATATAAATCTCAAAGTGAATCAAATTAAAGACACACATTATTCCTCCTTGGTGAACGAACATATGTGGGTCATTAGTGCATAATTTTCCTAAGTTGTGTATCAAATACTTACCTCTTTTACGCCTAATAAGTGTGAAAACACTTATCCTTTTACCGCTTATTTCCAATAATAACATGACCAAAACGTGTATTTTATGCCGTAAAAGTCGGAATTATGCGTGGTTTGTGTTTTTATTGTGTTTCAGGATAAATATATGAAAAAGGGAGAAAACACGGGGTATCACGGGCTTTTGTCGAAGAAAACGAGAAAAGACGAAGTCAAAAGATCAAGAGTGCAAAATGAACGAAAGTCCAAGGCCTATTCTGAAGATTTATCGAAGAAAAAGTCTAAAGACGGAAGTTTAATGAAGTCGAAGAATTCAAGTCTAATTATAGAAGGAAGTTATAAGACGAGTTCAATTTATGTCGACAATTCCCGAGACGACGTCGAGAAAGACAAAGAAATTAAATCGAGTCGAGACGAGAAGAAAGAAAGAAGGAAGCATAAACACTTAACCTCCCCACCTCCTATATATACCCTCCTAATATGTCATTAGGAGGGTGTTAGTTAGTCTTAATTTTAGTCTTTTTAATTTTCAAGTTTTATTTTAAGTTTGTTTTTAATTCTCTTCTCTCTAGTTTTTCAAGCTTATCAAACATTAATCTTGTAATCTTTTGATCTTAATCTTTAATCAAATCAAGCTTATTTCTTAATTCTCATTCTAACTTTCTTAATAATCTATTGTTTTTTGTTTAATTAATCATGTAGTTGGTTTAATTTTGTTGATGATGTGATTGTTTTGCTTATTTGATTGTGCTTATTGAGTTGGTGTTTTTAAAGTTTTTAAGATTACGATGATTATTTTGCTTAATTTTTATGATTAATAGTTTTTAAAATAAGTTGATTTTGATAGTTTAATATTTTTATAAAAAGTAGATTTTTAATATTTAGATTATTTAGTGTTTTTATAGTTTTTAAATTGTGGCTTATTAGTTTTTCTTAAAAAATCTTTTTGGTTTAAGTTTTGGTAAGTGCTTATTTTAGATTTGCTTATTTGCTTGATTTTAGTATTATCTGGGTTCCTTAAACCCTTGTTTTCCGAATATCCTCCAAATTCTAAATTCCGAATAGTGGTAGTCATCATCATTCCGGATATGCAGCTTGTCCAGCAATTCCGGATAAGCTTAAGTACCTAGAATTCCGGATAGTGTGTTTCAATTAATTCCGGATAAGCTTCTTTATTGCGAATTCCGGATAAGCTCCCTTTTTATATTCCGGATACTCACCTTAAGTGTATTCCGGATATAGCTCATTTTGAACATTCCGAATATAGGTTAGAAAGGATTCCGGGTAAGCAATATATATATATATTTCGGATAAGGTATTAATCCCAGATTCCGGATACGCTATCGAAGAAGGATTCCGGATATAGCTCATTTTCTAGATTCCAGATAGAGTGCATCATTCAGATTCCGGATAGAAAGTTTCTCCAATTCCGGATAAGCCTATTTCTACCAACATTCCGGATAACCTTCATTTCATGTATTCCGAATAACACCATTGTTCCACATTCCGGATAAGTTGCTCATTTTGGATTCCGGATAAGGTTTTGTTATTTCCAGTTTTTAATTTCAACTTTATTTTTCCCGCCTTTTTACTTAGCATTGTTTTAACTCGTCTTGTTTTAGTTTAATTTTCTAAAGTTCACATTTTTATAAGTTTTCATCATTTACTTTTTTATTTTTAAAGTCTTTATTTTTAGTTTAATTTTTAAAGCTTTAATTTTACTCAACGACGTTTTCTTATTTGATTTTTGTTAAAAATAGATAACAAAACATTTTTATTTTCCACCAAGAACGACTGAGTCGCACTTTTAACTAGTAATCAATTCGAAAAGACCGGACGTTAACTTTTTATATACTTGGATATTTCCCTGTATTAAATGGCGCCGTTGCCGGCTCTATTCGTTAAGATTA
Organism: Glebionis coronaria; assembly: GCA_025667525.1. Lineage (NCBI taxonomy): Eukaryota > Viridiplantae > Streptophyta > Magnoliopsida > Asterales > Asteraceae > Glebionis > Glebionis coronaria. The sequence continues at coordinate 245,173,472 of CM046880.1, read as the reverse complement.
ACGGTTTTTAGTGAGAGACGCATTGGATTTTGGGATCCGTTCATTTTTTAACGTTATTTTTCTTGCTTAAAAAATTTTAAAAATCCATAAAAATAACAAATTTTCAAAAATCCAAAAAAACTAGAAAAACATAAAAAAGCAAAAATATTTCTTGTCTATCTTTCTTTTCTTTTTGTAGGTGTGTATGCGTACTCGTGCTCGTAAGAAGAAAGCAATTCAACCCGAAGTAGAAACTCCACCTATTGTCACCATGGACAATCGACCAATGATCGAGCTTTTGCAATCGCAAGTAGAGGGCAAAACCGATGCTATTGTCATACCAGAGATTGGAGCCAACAACTTTGATCTCAAATTCGGCTTCATTCAAATGGTCTCTGCTCGACCATTCTTGGGGCATACACTTGATGATCCTCATTACCATATAAAAAGGTTTCTTCAACTCACTTATACGGTTAAGTATAATGGGGTTCACAAGAGGTGATTCGCTTGCAACTTTTTCCTTTCTCCTTAGAGGGACAAGACCGGCATTGGCTTGATAAGGAACCGCCACAAAGTAGTCTTACGTGGTCGAATTTAGAGACCAAATTCATCAATTACTTTTTCCCACCCTCACGTACTACCGCTTTGCGGAATGAAATCATTAACTTTGAACAAAAGTACGGTGAGACATTTAGTGAATCTTGGGATCGTTTTAAGGAACTTTTAAGAAAGTTTCCACAACATGGTTTCACAAAAGTACATCAAATTAATACTTTTTACAATGGTTTAAGCATGAATGGCCAAGATTCACTAAATAGTGCCTCGGGGGGTAACATTTTGGTTAAGTCTTCTAATGCCGCTTGGGATATTACTGAGAATAAGTCTAGAGTACAAACTAAGAGTGTTCGGACTAATGTGGCTACTGCTAGTACTAGTGACGCCGACAAGAGAATTGATAAGCTTGCTACGCTTGCTGAAACACTTGCTCTACAAACCGCTAACAATACCAAAAGCATCAATGCACACGTTAATGCTATGAGTCAGTCATGTGAAATATGCGGGGGATCTCATTCATACACCGATTGTCCTTCGAATCATGCCAATCCGGAAAATGTGTATGCCGCCAACGGTAAATTTTCTAAGGGAGGCTATCAAGCACGTCCTCAAGGTGACCGCAATTTGCTCAGTTATCGTTCAAACAACTTCCTTTCACCACCCGGTTTCCCCCCTCAAAACTAAAACAAAATCAATCGCAACAATCAAAACCAACCTCGAGCTCCAAATCAATATCAAACCCAAAGAAACCCATATCCACCTCAAGGAAACAATCAAGTTCACCAACCACCCGCTTATCAATCACCTGCCTACCATGCTCTTCCTCCCACTCAACCCACCGCATTTAATTAAGAGGTTGACACTTACATGAAGACTAATGACGCAACAGTGCAGAATCTTCAGCGGCAGATCATCAATTTGAAAGGAGATATGGCGAAACAAGGGAATGATCTTCGAGCCGATATGCGAAACTCTTGGACCAGTCAAACGAATGACTTAAGAGATATGATGGCTAGTTTCTTCCAAAGTAATCAAGCCTCTGGTTCGGGTTCTCTTCCGAGTAACACCGTTGCTAATACAAGAGGGGAGATGAAAGCAATCACCACTCGAGGTGGAAAAGGTTTAAAGGAACCCGAGCTTCCTACACCTATACCGGTGATTGTGACAAAGGAAAACGAGTCCCCTTCTCCAATTTCTCCACCTTCTATTTCACCAATTCCTCCACCTTCTACTTCCACCCATCCACCACCCAAGGATCTGAGTGAGAATTCCATACCAAAGCCTTCATCTCAACCCAATATACCTTATCTGTTAGCCTCAAAATATTGAGTCAAACAAGAATGATCGGTCATATGTTTATTATGTATCGTATTTTAGAACGTTGTAATAGGTAGTATCTTAGTTGTGTTATACGGGCTTAACTTTAGGCTAAATTTCATTCATAAGTAACTAAAGCCCAAAATGAAAGCCCGACCCAAACAATATAGTCCATAAAGAAGCCCGCATGTGGGTGGACTATATATACCCTTCCTAGCATGTTAGGAAGGGTGTTGGTTCATTTTATTCTCACTACTCTTAATCTAATATCACCTAGTTCCAACCATTTCTCTCTCTTTTCTCCATCTAATTTCTCTATCTAGAATTTATCTTCTTCATCTAATTCTCTTTCTTAAATTCGTGTTATATCATCTAAATATATGGGACAACAATTGGTATCAACTGCCATGGGGTAGTTTTGTGATTGGTTGTTGTGTTTTCATTTGATTTGTTTGATTTGATCCTTATTTCTTCCACGAATTCAAGATTTTTTATGTTATTTTAGTGTTCTTCAATTCGTATACCTTCTTTACTGTTGTTTAGTGATTTGGGTATCTTGGTTTTCGGGTAAAACACAAATTTTCTGGCTCAAAAGTTAAGAATTATCTTGGTTCCACTTTGCGAAATTCACTGCCATTCTTTCCATCGGAAAAGTACAGGTAAGTACGTTCGATAGCAATAACCAAGGGTTTTACTTTGCGATCACAAGTATTCAGATACCTTATTCCGACGATTTATTCTGATCGCTCATTGCGATCGCGGATTGCGACGGTTTTTAAGGTTTGTTGAAAAGTTACTCTGTCCAAATTTTATTAGCCATATTCCGATAGAAGGGTATTGCGATAGAGTTAACATTTAGATAGATATTCTGACAGGAACATTGCGATAGAAGGGTCATTGTGACAAGGATCATTCCGATAGAAAGGTTATTGCGACAGGTCATATTCCGACAGATTATATTCCGATAGGTATTCCGACAGATCATTCCGATAGCATTCCGATACAATATTCCGACAGCCTACATTCCGACAACATTCCGACAACATTCTGATAGACATTCCGATGGCACATTCCGATGTACATTCCGATGGACATTCCGATGACATGTTTAGCTAAATTTTGTTCGAGAAATTTTTAGACTTAGCCACCATCTAGACTAGTTTCGGAATATCGTTTACGCGAAGATTAAAAAAAAAGATTTAAAATTTTTCCGTCAAGTAAATTCAAATTTTTTCCACACTAGTTTTAGGACATTTCTAGCTCGATTTCAAAATTTGGCAATTACAAAATTTTTTGGTCTACCGTTTTGTCGGACTGGGGAATTTATTGTCCGACTGAAGAAAAATTGCAATTTTCGGAATTTTAACCACAACAACAATCACAACAAATCTACTTAAGATCCATATTCACTTCATCATTTCAGAGAATATTGAGATGGATTCTACTGCCGAATATCGTGTGACGAAGAACAACATAATGGTGGCGGGTAACAAAGAAAGACCACCAATGCTTGTGTCGGGTCGATATGATCAATGGCAATCCCGTTTTCTATGTTATCTTGACACAAAACCTAACGGTGATGCTTTAAGGCAATGTATTTTGGAAGGACCCTATAAACTCTCAAGGATTCAAGTTCCTAGAGTACCATCCACAGACACTACTAAAGAACAACCGGCTTATGAACGTGATGAAAACAGGAACGACCTCACACCAGAGAACCGTGCTTGGTTTGATGCATAGAAGGAAGCAATCTACTTAATTCTCACTGGAATTAGAGATGATATTTATTCCACGGTTGATGCATGCCCTACTGCTCAAGAAATTCGGACGGCTATTGAAAGATTGCAACAAGGTGAATCACTTAACAAACAAGATGTGAAAACTAAGATGTTTTGGAACATTAGCAAGTTTACATCAAAGGATGGGGAATAAATTGATTCTTATTACTCCCGATTCTACAAAATGATGAATGATATGACCCGAAACAACTTGCAAGTTTCCACCATGCAAGTCAATGTCCAATTTCTACAACAACTTCAACCAGAGTGGACACGGTTTGTCACCTTGGTGAAACAACAACAAATGTTAGACGAAGTATCTTATCACAAGATCTTTGACATATTGAAACAATTTCAAAATGAGGCAAATGAACTTCGAGCTGATCGAGTTGCAAAGGTTTCCAATCCACTTGCTTTGGTGTCTACCACTCAACATTATAAGATTATCACTCTCGTACTTTAAAGACCTACTCTACTCAATCATCATCACCATGATCATCCACTGTGTCCAAGTCACATGCTCCAACACGATCCCGAGGCAAAGAAGTTGCAAGAGCACCATCACCCACACCTGAGCAATCATCCGAAGAAGACAGTGATGAAGAAGTAGCTCAAAAGGATAGGGAATTCAAGAAACAAATGGCCTTCATTATGAAGCAATATAAGAAAATCTACAAACCCACCAACAACAACCTTCTAACATCTTCAAACCCGAGGAAAACCTATGCACAGAGTCCTCCAAGGTATGACACACGAAGACGTGCTGAGAATCCTCCAAAGTATGATCGACAAGCTAAGTATGATAATCAGAGGGTAGCTACTGTTGTTGGAACTAGGGAAACTGTTGGTACTAAAGTTGTGCAACAAAGTGGGATTCAGTGTTTTAACTGCAGAGGTTTTGGGCTATTGGCTAGGGAATGTAGGCAGCCAAAGAGGGTTAAAGATTATGGTCATCATAACGAAAAGATGCTGCTGTGCAAGAAAATGGAAGCTGGAATCAAGTTATCAGCTGAGGATGGAAAAATTCTTGACGACACATATGATGAACTCTCTGACCAAGAACTCGAGGCACATTATTCATACATGGGAAAGATTCATGAGGTCCTTAACGTCACTGAAGATGACAATGGTCCTATCTTTGATACCGAGCCAATTGATAAGGTACAAGATGATGTTGAATATAATGTGTTTGGTGATACACATGAGCATAGTGATCTACCAAAAACAATTACTGACACGTGTATGATGGAAACGGTTGATAGCAATACCACACCCGATTCATCAGACATGTGCAATAATGAGTTTCAGGATGATCAACATGCAAATGAGTATGATGACAAGGAGCGTGTCGCTCTTGCTAATTTAATTGCTAGTTTACAAAAATATGTCAATGAAAATAGAAAGAGTAAAAAGCAATTAAAGAAGGCAAACGCAACGCTCACTCAAAACTTTGAAGAATGCAAAGCCGCTCTTATAAAATCTAGTGAGACTATTGATAGTTATAGGGCTGAGCTTCTTTAAAAGACAACGAGCTTGAGGGGTACAAAAGTCGTGTCCTCAACGTTAAAAAGGACGAGTCTGAAAATAAATACAACGAAGCTCTTGCTTTGTTAACTAAAGAAAAACATCAATTTAATGTTTTATTAAGTGATGAACGTCAAAAAACGTACCTTGCCACAACAAAAGTTAATGGACTTGAACAGAGGCTTTCTATGAACACCAGCGATTCTACTAAAATTCTTGACGAAAAGAAACAAGAGGTTGAAACAATAAAACAAGATTTCAAAAATAGACAAAACAAAGATATTGAAAAAGTAAAGGATCTCAAAGAACAAGCTGATTTTTTTGAAAAACGTTGTTTATAAAACTCATGACTCTATTTAAACTGTTAGAATGATAGCACCTCCGTCGTTTTTCAAGGGTCAACCTAGCTTTGCCACCCCCAAGTACCTCAAAAAATCTCAAGCTGCTAACCCTCACTTATATCTTGATGAGTCCGAATGGACTGATAATGACTGCCCAGTAGCTAACATCGATAGTGAAGAGACGTCCCTTTGGGATGAGGAGAGTAGATCACCGGTCAATAAAGATTTTGTGAAACCATATAACTATGCTTATCTAAACAGTCGTTATGGTCTTTTCACTCCACAAAAACAGAAGTCTCGTGAGGAATTCTTTTTAGAATGCAAACAACAAAGAATTCAATGGAAGAAAGCGTTTGCCGCTAAGAGAAAAACTAATGTTTTTAAATATATTAACTATTTGTGTCTAGATGCTTCTAAAAGCAAAAGTAGAAAAACACTTAGTTTACTTAAACACCACATTGAAAATGTTCAATCTATTGTCGAAAGCGATTGGGAAAAACGTCAAAAGGATAAGTGGAAAACCGAGATTCCTCACGACATAACTGTGCTTGTGAAAGAACTTCTTATACCAGATACGAAGATAATAAAAGAACATGTTCTAGAGTTTGAAAACTTGATTCGATCTGAAATGTTTGATGATTTGAAATATGTTGAGTCTCTTGAAAAAGAAATTGATGAACTCCAAAATTACAAATCAGATTTTTCAAACGAATATGATCTACTCTTAGAAGAATGTCTCTCCAAAGATATTTTGTGTGTTACTCTTCAATCTTGTGCTGATATCGATGAATATTCTGATGTTGCATGCAAATATCTTGATTAAATCAAAGAATGTGAGCGTCTTTAACTTGAGCTTTCGAAACATAAAGAAAATGTTGATAAAAAGGCTTTTGAGTTACTTCAACAGAAAACTGATTTCCTTCAAAAACGTTGTCATTCTCTTGAACTTGCTTTGCAAAAAGACGTTGGTAGTTTTCCACATGATAATAACTTGCAAGAAAAACTTTCCAACACGTTTCGAGAAATGAATGAACAGAATTTGGAAATTAAAGGGTTGAAAGATAAGTTACAAGACAGGGAAATAGCGATAGCAGAGTTGAAGAAACTCGTTGCTAAGATGGGTGGGAAAATTGTGGAACCTAGTGTTATGAAACCTGTTGTAAGACAACCCGATGCGCAAAAAATGACTAGACCCTCTGTCTTTGGAAAACCATCTGTTTTCTCTAATTCTGCACTTGCAAAACCTGTGTTTGCCCCCAAGACGGATGGGAAGGATAGGTTACCACAAACCACTCCCAAAACACCTATTCGATCATAAAGCATTGAGAACACAAATGTAGTTAAACCAGGGATGTATAGATTGGCCACTACACCTACAAATAATAAAGAAAGTCAATCACCTCAGATTTCTAGAAACACTAATAGACGTGTGTCTTTTACTACAGGAGTAGTCCCCACTGATAGAGTTAGCCGGCCCCAGCTTAAGAGCACTCGGATGAATGAAAAGGTTTGGCAAACCAAAAGTCAAGGGAAGAAGAAAACAGTAGAAGAATACCCTAGGATTTTCAATGTTTCTAAGAATAAAACGTCTGTAATCGCATGTAATGACGATTTAAATGATTCAGCTTTGAATGATTTGAATGTTAAGTTTGTTTGTGTGAAATGTGGAAAGTGTGCTAATGCTAATCATGCTATGTGTGTTTCGAATAATGTCAAAGGCGTAGAAACTAGAACTAAGAAGCAAACTGCGATGCCTATTAGTACTAGAAAACCCAAACGCAAAGTGAACCATTCTTGTGCAACCCCCCTAAGAAAAGTATTGCATCAGACTCCACCACTAAGAACCCTAGAAGCAGAATTAGGGAATTATATGAGTCTGCTAGCAAGCATTGGAAATGGTGGTTTGCTAATCAATGTCCTCCAGGATATAAATGGATGCCTAAGGCTAGGACAAAAAATGTGACAACGAGCGTTAGTATGCCTTTAAGTGATGAAACTAGGGAAACTAATGAATCGTAAATCACACCTAACATGGAATCCAATTTAGCAAATGCTCCATCGTGTTCTAATTCTTCTGCAGGTGATCGAGATAATTCTCTTCATACTGGACTCCGGATGCACGAAGCACATGATGGGGAATCTCAAGCTTCTAATTAACTTCGTGGAGAAGTTCCTGGGTACGGTCCGATTCGGAAATGATCAATTTGCACCGATCATAGGATATGGAGACTTGGTTCAGGGGAATATCACTATCAAAAGGGTTTACTACGTTGAAGGGCTCAATCACAAACTTTTCTCGGTTGGTCAATTCTGTGATGCGGATTTGGAGGTTGCTTTTAGAAAGAATACATGTTTTGTTCGTGATTATGCTGGGAATGACTTACTTACCGGAACACGGGGTACTGATCTCTACACTATTTCACTACAAGACTCCACATCTTCAACTCCAATCTGTTTCATGGCTAAAGCTTCAACGACTCAAGCTTGGTTATGGCATCAACGTTTATCTTATCTTAACTTTGATACCATCAACTTGCTTTCCAAGAAAGATATTGTGCGAGGCCTTCCTAACTTGAAATTCATCAAAGATCATCTTTGTTCTTCTTGTGAGATTTTAAAGCTAAACGGAGTAGTTTCAAGACAAAGACTACACCAAGCTCTAAAAGACGGTTAGATCTTCTTCATATAGATTTGTGTGGCCCCATGCGTGTTCAAACCATCAATGGGAAGAAATATGTTATGGTAATTGTCGACGACTACTCAAGGTACACGTGGACCCTCTTCTTACGGTCTAAGGATGAAACACCTGAGGTTCTCATCAACTTCCTTAATTTGGTACAACATGGTCTTCAAGCTCAAGTAAAAGTGGTACGTACTGACAGAGGAACAAAATTCTTGAATTCAACTCTGAAGAAATATTTTGAAGCCGAAGGGATTGAACATGAAACATCTATTGCTCGAACACCTGAACAAAACGGAGTTGTTGAAAGACGAAATCGTACTTTGGTTGAGGCTCCTCGAACATTATTATCTGCTTCAAAACTACCATTATTCTTTTGGGCCGAAGCCGTGTCAACTGCATGCTACACACAAAACCGATCCTTAATTATCCCAAGACACGAAAAGACACCATATCACAGGATTAATGATCGCAAACCTTCACTCAAACACCTTCATGTTTTTTTATGTACGTGTTACATTATTCGAGAAGGTGAAAATCTGGACAAGATGAAAGAGAAATTTGATGCATGCATTTTAGTGGGATATGCAACTCAGTCTAAGGGATACAGAGTGTACAACAAGAGAACAAAATTGATTGTCGAGACTATTCATATCAGATTTGATGAATTACAAGAAATAGAACTTGAACAAAATAGTTTAAGTCCCGATCCACAACGACAAATGACTTATGTTCACAACCGCACGAAACTCGGAACTCAAGATCACAACAATGAACCGTCAAGTTCAAAGTTGGTTCCTAAAAATGTTCCTAGAGCAGATATGACAGTGGACATGACACTTGAAGAGTTGGAAATGTTATATGGACCAATGTTTGATGAATATTTCACGGGGGAGAAACATGTTGTATCAAAGTCTTCCGCTGTCACTCATGATACGAATGATGATACCGATCATCATCAACAAAAGGATAAAACTTCATCTACTTCAACACGGGTTGCTGCAGATTTACCTCCTCAGAATATCATATCAACAATCGCTCCTACAACATCAACAACTACTGTCATTGCTCCAGAGAACACAAATCAAGCAGACGGTGCATTATCTGACTATGACGAATTTATCAACCCATTCGGTACACCGGTACACAAAACTGGAGAGTCTTCTACTCTCCATGTTGATCCGTCAAATATGCATACGTTCTATCAACGACATCCTTCAACACATCATTGGACCCGAGAACATCCTTTTGTTTAGGTAATTGGAAACCCTTCACAACCCGTTCGTACAAGACGACAGCTTCACACCGATGGAAATGTTTGTATGTTCGCACTCGCCGTGAGTTCAGCTGAACTGAAAAACATCAAAGAAGCCATGGCTGATCATGCTTGGATTGAACCGATGACGGATGAACTTCAACAATTTGAAAGACTTAAAGTCTGGGAACTTGTTGACAGACCATACGATGTAATACCATTAAATCTTTGATGGATCTGGAAAAACAAGATGGATGAAGAGAACACAATCATTAAGAATAAATCTAGGCTAGTGGATAAAGGTTATGGACAGAAAGAGGGTATTGATTTTGAAGAATCATTTGCACCAGTAGCTCGAATGGAAGCGGTCAGGATTTTTCTTGCTTATGCTGCACATAAGGGATTCATCGTTTATCAAATGGACGTAAAGACGGCGTTTCTTAACGGTACTTTGAAGGAAGAAGTCTATGTCACACAACCGGAAGGATTCGTCAATCCTCATTATCCTAAAAAGGTGTATCGTCTCCACAAAGCACATTATGGACTCAAGAAAGCTCCAATGGCGTGGTACGACGACCTCTCGAAATTTCTGGTCTCCAAAGGTTTCTCAAAGGTTCCATTGATTTAACTTTGTTCACTTATAATTATGGAAATGACATTTTGCTTGTGCAGATTTATGTTGATGACATTATTTTCGGGTCTACAAACCCAAAACTTTCAAAATAGTTTGAAAAAGTAATGCACAACAAATTTGAAATGTCAATGATGGGCGAACTAAAGTTCTTTCTAGGAATTCAAGTTCACCAATCCCCAGGTGGTATCTTTATAAACCAAGGTTAGTATTGTCAAGAGATAATCAAAAAGCATGGTATGACTTCATGTGACCCTGTTGGGACACCATTATCAACCACATCACTTGATGCTGACTTGGAGGGAAATTCTATAGATCAAACGAGATATCGTTCCATGATCGGTTCCCTCATGTACTTGACAACAAGCAGACCTGATATTTCACATGCCACGTGTTATTGTACACGATATCAAGCACGACCCACTGAAAAGCACCTCAAGGAGGTTAAATGGATCTTTCGGTACCTCAAGAATACCATTTATTTGGGACTCTGGTATCAGAGGGAAACCGGTTTTTTTCTATATTCAGATTCTGATCATGCAGGGTGCCTTGATAAACGAAAAAATACTTCTGGTGGTGTACAATTTCTAGGTCAAGATAAGCTTGTAGGATGGTCTTCCAAGAAGCAGGATTGCACGTCACTTTCATCAGCCGAAGCGGAGTATGTGTCTCTATCTGCGTGTTGTGCTCAAGTTCTATGGATGAGAACACAACTCACGGATTATGGCTTCCACTTTGATAAAGTACCTATTGTCACACACCACTATGGCGGAATATGGGGCGCGACGTGTGGATATCATCACAACAAACGATGTCTCAATAGAGAAAAATAAAATGCAACTATAATGTCATAAATGGCGACACAAAGCTCATGACAATATCTCACATAGCAGGAGTCTAGGTAAGTAGGTTATAGTCCTACCACTTACCCAAGACAAACAATAAACATAAGCCAAACAAACATATAGGTGCCAACATGTATCACTTATAAAAAAAACATAAAGGTAAACTAAGAAGGAACGGGGATCTCCTTCTATATGCAATCCTAAGGCTTCCAAGTCTAACCACTTCTATCCTCACGCTTAACCACATTCACACCTGAAAGAGACACTAAAACACGTCAACATAATGTTGGTGAGAGTCATAGGTTTAGACTCAAACGCCAAAATCATACCATAAGCTGTGAGTACAACCAAAAGTTAAAAACATATGGACAATAAAAATAGATGGACAATGTGTTACAAATGTGCATTAACAACTAACAATTCAAGATTAATCATACCAAACCAATTCCAAGGCTCCAAGCCTTTCCAAACACCATGGTACCATAGATGATCACACTATGTACCTATCCCAAGGCCCCGCCTTATAATTATCCATTGGTCCCATAGATGATCACACTATGTACCTCTCCAATCAAAATCATACACAAACAAAATCACATAGTAGTTAATCACATAATGTACACACAAGTCCATCTCAAACCTTAAAAACATTTACATCATCAATTTATAAATAACTCAACATAGTGTCTCTTCCATCCCATCTGGAAGTCAAAATCAATATTAAACATGGGACTATGAAACTCACCTGATTGAGCTTCCCCAAACATCCGCGCACTAGCAAAAAGCTAATCAACCAAAAACACATAATCAAAACAATTGACTCAAAATTCTGCCCAGTTTTTAAAAACGGGTTTTATCAAATTAACTTAATTAATTCACCATAACCCCATTAAATACAAGCCCTAGTTTATGTAATCATCATATTATGATTAATACAACATTAATTTACTGTTTTTATATTAAACCCCATGTAAAACCCACAAAATAAGGTCACTACTTAATCTTACTTTTCAAATATTTTTGAAGTATTTTATAATATTAAATATTATTATGTTTAACGGTTTAAGTTGAAAACGATATTAAATATTTTATTTTAATATTTTGACGAGCAACGAGGACTACTAGTGATCGCGATACCGACGCACGCCCACAATTTTATATTTTATTATCAATCGTTTCGATATTTAATATTTTCGACGCTATATTTTTACTTACGTATCGAGTCGTTATATTATTATTTTTCGTGTGCGTTTAAACTTTTAAGTATTTTTACGAAACCCGAGTCCCGTAAATATTTGTAAAATTTACTAATAGTCATTTCCCGCTTTTTAACTTAAAAGTTACATTTTAGTCCAAAACTATCCAATATTTACAAGTTACACCCTACCTACACTATATAAAGTTTTTCCACTAAAATTTTCTCATTTATCTTACTAAAAAAATCACACAATCCTCCCCCTTCCCTCCTTGTTTCACACGTCCACCATCAACACCATAAACACCTTAATCAAAATTTTTCTAGCTTGATCCAAGAGAAACCAAGCAAAGTCCCATCCTTATAATTCAAAGGAGCACATTTTGGTACCATTTTTATCCACATGCAACCATATAAATTTTTCAAGAAAAGTTGGTTATGTTTGATCCAAATTTGTTGTATGCATGTGTTAGTAGTGATGATCAAAATATTTTCATGCTATGTTTTTGTTAAAAAGTTGATTTTTAATTTTTGGGTTTTTGATTTTGATGATGATACAAGTGTTAGGAATGGTTTATGATGATAATAGGGGCTTAGGTTGATGATAAAAGTTTTTGGAATTGATCAAAAACATTATTTTGCAAGAGATTTTAATAGTCAATTTTGGGCAGTAGGTTTGAGGTCATTTTCGGAAATCTTAAGTCTGAATATAGGTTTTTATTATGGGATTATGTCGTAGAGAATTTCGTTAGCTTCGATTTGATATAAAGTAGGTCTTCGAACTCCAAACGAGGTGGAAGATACACTAGTTTGATTTTCGTGTACCGGGAGACGAGTGTCGACACAATCCGAAAATTGTTGTCGATATTTGGATCGAATCTCGGGGACTATAAAATGAGTTTCAAAATGATTCAAGGGCTGTTCTCAGGCTCCAAGTTTAGTATTTTGAGTCTAATTTTAGAATCAAGTGGCGGTTTTACAAATGGAGTTGTTTAGAATGGTCAAAATGGTTCGTAAGTCAAGGTCGCTAAACTGTCCGGATTTTGTGATTCAAAGATGAGTCGGGCAGGGAACTTTAGAAGTAAAATCTTTTAATGGGATTTTGAGAGGACTTTCTATATATAGTAAGTAAGTTCTCTGAGTAGTATCATAAAAATTTGATATGTTAAAGTATGGGAAAACGGCTTGGACATTCGGTATGTTCCGACAGATTTTTATTAAAGGCATATAATAATAAAATAAATATATAGGAGAGTATAATAGAACCACTTGCATCGTTTTCTCTCGAGTTGTCGTGATTTTATACTTGAGTTTGATTTTATTAAGTATCATTTATTTCTTGAGTCTATTATTAAAGTACGCACCTTATTTGCTAGGTTGCGGGTATCGTGATTACCGGGCATCTACTATCATCGGCGATTGTCTTCAACTACTATAAGTACTAAGGTGAGTCTATAGCCTCGTTTGAGCTCATTCAAATATTTTAAAACCCGCGAGGGGGAATACATGTTTTGTAAACTTAGAACACAAGATTTTTATAGTATACTTGTCCCTTTATGAATGGACCTGTGGTTGCCTTTAAATTGCATTAAGTGATTGCCTTAGTTAAAGCCTCAATTATGGACCGTTAGTTAACCTATGATGGGTTAACCGCTAGTACAATTAATAGATCTATGTGGGAAGCCGCCCCGGTTCAGTTTTTGTGGACTTGTCATAGAAGCTTAGGCCCGACCTCCACACTGTTTGAACATATTGTATTGAGAAGTCAGGTATACGACAATGTACCAATAATCTAGAGGTAACCGACAAATAATAAATCTCCTGTCTTATCAGACCTCTAAAGGGAGTGTCTAAGGGCTCGGTTCCATGAGCTTATTGCAATTTATGCTATATACAATTATTATTGTTGATGCAAAATTATTATTTGATGCTTGTTTCCTTCTAGTATGCCACAAACTTATAATCTTTACTTGTGTTCAAAATGATTATATAAACCTATAGATTTACTCGGCATTTTTGCTGATGATTTTCTCACATGTATTTCAGGTAATCAGGAAGGGTGAAGCTTGGAAGCCACGGGAATGAATGTTGTCCACTACTTTGCAATATAAACTCTTTGAATATTTGTCGTTCCTTTTTGTTCAAAACAATTTAAATCTTTTGTTTTGGTTGTACTTTGGTTACGATGTCTTGGGACTACGCTACTTTGATAAATGTTTTGGAACGATAATTTTAAAACGTCTCTTTTCGAGTCGTTCTTTATAAATTATGTGTTGTTGTATCATTGTTTAGCACCCAAAGATGTATTCCGCTGCGTGTAAATTTGGGGGTGTTAAAGATTGGTACCAGAGCCATGAGTTATAGAGAACTAGGTCTTTTTCTAAAAACCTAAACTATAACTGTCGGTTTTGTTTTTCAAAGAGTCGGTGCACATGATTTCGCGTGACTTCAGGTTCAAGCTACTTCTGGGATTACATCTTTAGTATGCATTATTATGTATGCCTTATTGCTAAGTATTTCTAAATAAATACTATAATCCTTTATCGATATATATATTGATATCGTTAAACTTTTCGATAAGAGTTATCATTTATTAATGATTTACTTAAATAATTTTTTGGAATTTTTCCTGCAATTATTTTGAAGGATTCTCTACATTTATTTAAATTATTGGAAATTATCCTATTTCATTTTGTTATTACCTTATACCTATTTTGTGAAATTTACAACCGTCAAATTATGTCTTCGATGAGGAGGAAGCAGGTTTCACTGCTGCAAGCGAGTCACAGTCAACTAAGCCATGTGGATCCCCACGTGACTAGTGTTTATTATTTTGTGTCGTTGTAATCTATTTGTCTTTAAGATCATTCCTTGTTGATCGATGATAATAGTTTCCTTTGATCCTTATAATGATTGTGAATCCTTGTATTGATAATGTGTATGCATTTGATGATTTATTTTGTACATGATATGACTATACCATGAATACAATTAACTCATTCATTTTATCTTCTCTTTGTGATGTGACAGAATCATGCCACCTAGGAGAATGACAAATGATGCCATTGCAAGGCTAGTTGCTGAAGAGGTTGTGAAAGCATTAGCTGCAGAGGTTGTGAAAGCATTAGCTGCGGATAGAGCTGCGCGTGTTAACACTGAAGGAGCAGGTGGCTCTGAAGGTGTGGGTGCTGAAGGTGAAGGTGAACCTGCTGGACCAGAAGCTGCTGGGGCAGGTGTAGCTGAGAATCCTGCAGATGAGGTTGCTCCGGCTGCTGCTACGGTTAAAGAATGTACTTTTGCTGGATACATGAAATGTGGACCCACTACATTTCAAGGAACTGGTGGAGCACTAGAATTATTCAGGTAGATTGAGAAAACAGAAACAACATTTGAGATTAGTGATTGCTCAGAAAGGAACAAGGTTAAGTTCATAGTTGCTACTTTCAAGGATCGAGCTTTAAGCTGGTGGAAGACTCAAGTTGCTATAGTTGGTTTAGAAGCTGCAAACAGGAAACCTTGGGATGAAATTAAAAGGTTGCTGAAAGAAGAGTTCTGTCCAGAAGAAGAGTTATCTGCTTTGGAGGATGAGTTGAGGCACCTGAAGCTGAAAGATAACAACATTGCTGCATACACTAGCCGATTCAGTGAGTTGGTTTTGTTGTGTCCAGATGCTTTTGTTACTGAGAAAAAGAAGATGGATCAATACATCAAAGGGCTGCCTGGGTACATTAAAGGTGAGACAACTTCATCTCGACCCAAGAAATTTGTTGAGACTGTAAGAATGGCTCATACACTCATGGGGCAGAAAGTTCAAGATAGGGCTGAGAAAGCTGCTGAGGGTAATAAAAGGAAATGGGAGAATTCGTAGAGTGGTAATCAAGGTAGTAACAGCCATAGGCGGTACAATCAGAAGAGAAATTATGGGGCTAGAGCTGCAACTAACAAGAATGATAATGTTGACCAAGGGGGACCAGCCCAGAAATGTAAGAGTTGTGGTGCTTGTCACTTTGGTAATTGTCCACCAAGGTGCACTAAATGTGGAAAGGTTGGTCATGTTGTGGAGAAATGTAAGACAAGGGTCCCTGCTACTGGAGCGAATGCTATTCCGATCAGGACTTGTTTTGAATGTGGAGAACGTGATCATCTTCGTCCTCAATGTCCGAAGTGGAAGAACAAGAAGGCAGGTGAAGCTGTTGGGGCTGTTTATGTTGTTAAGGATGCTGATCAGGCACAAGGTCCAAATGTGGTGACGGGTACGTTCTTACTCAACCATCGTTATGCTAGTGTGTTGTTTGACTCAAGATCTGATAGGAGCTTTATAAGCACTTCCTTTAGTCGTTTAATTAATGTTGAGCCAACAAGCCTAAATGCTAGTTATGAGGTCGAGTTAGCTGATGGACAATTAGTTAGTACTACCACTATATTTAAGAAGTGTCCTTTGAAATTAGCAAATCGTTTGTTTGATTTGATTTGATGCCGATAGAGTTGGGTTCATTTGATGTGATTGTTGGTATGGATTGGTTGGTTGCTCATGATGCGGTAATTGTATGTGGGGAGAAATTTGTCCACATACTGGTTAAGGGTAAGGTGTTAGTAGTTAAAGGTGATGTCGGTAGATCTCGTCTGACGGTGATATCTTGTATCAAGGCGAAGAAATATGTAGAAAGAGGTTGTCACCTGCTCTTGGCTCAAGTAGTGGAGAAAGAACTACCGGTTAGGCGTGTGGAAGATGTTCCGGTTATTCGTGATTTTCCTGAAGTATTTCCTGATGACTTGCCAGGGCTTCCGCCTCAGCGAGAAGTCGAATTCAAGATTGATCTAGTGCCAGGAGCTGCACCGGTGGCGCGTGCACCTTATCGTTTGGCACCGTCTGAGATGAAGGAGTTGGCAGATCAGTTGAAGGAATTAATGGAGAAGGGGTTCATTAGACCAAGTTCGTCACCTTGGGGAGCTCCAGTATTGTTCGTGAAGAAGAAGGACGGATCGTTCAGAATGTGCATAGACTACCGAGAGTTGAACAAGTTAACTATTAAAAATCGTTATCCACTTCCTAGGATCGATGATTTGTTCGATCAACTTCAAGGTTCGTGTGTGTACTCGAAGATCGACTTGAGATCGGGTTATCATCAACTTCGTGTTAAAGAGGAGGACATACCTATTACAGCTTTTCAGACGCGTTATGGACACTTTGAATTTCAAGTAATGTCGTTTGGGTTAACTAACGCACCTGCGGTATTCATGGACTTAATGAATCGTGTGTGTAAACCATACCTCGACAAGTTTGTGATTGTATTTATCGATGATATCCTGATTTATTCCAAAAGTCGGGAGGAGCATGAAGGTCATTTGGAGATTATTTTGGAGTTGTTGAAGAGGGAGAAGTTGTATGCGAAATTCTCCAAGTGTGATTTTTTGTTAGATTCAGTCCAATTCCTTGGGCACGTGATCGATAGTAGCGGTGTTCATGTTGATCCTTCCAAAATTGAAGCTATTAGAGATTGGGCTAGGCCTACGACCCTGACTGAAGTTAGACAATTCCTGGGATTAGCTGGATACTACCGGCGATTTATTGAAGGGTTCTCTTTAATTTCTAAACCTCTTACTAAACTTACACAGAAAAACAATAAGTATGAATGGGGTTCAGAAGAAGAAGAAGCATTCCAAACTTTGAAGCGGAAGCTGTGTTCTACACCAATTTTGGCTTTGCCCGACGGAGCTGAAGACTTTGTGGTATATTGTGACGCATCACGTAAGGGTTTTGGTGTTGTGTTGATGCAAAGGGAGAAAGTGATCGCGTATGCATCTCGTCAATTGAGGAATCATGAGGAGAACTATACTACACATGATTTGGAATTAGGAGCTGTTGTCTTTGCTCTTAGACTTTGGAGACACTATATCTATGGTACAAAGAGTGTGGTATATACCGATCATAAAAGCCTGCAACATATTTTAGATCAAAAGGAGCTCAATATGAGGCAGAGAAGATGGGTAGAATTGTTGAGTGATTACGACATTCAAATTTGCTACCATCCCGGCAAGGCGAATGTAGTTGCCGATGCACTTAGTAGGAAGGACAGAGAAATAACCAAAAGGGTTAGAGCTTTAGCCATGAAAACTTATTCTGATTTATCTAATCGAATACTTAAAGCTCAAACTAAGGCGATGGAGGAAGAGAATGTGAGACATGAAGACTTGGGTAGAAGGATGACACCTATATTCGAAATTCGTGATGATGGAATTCGATATTTCGAGAATTGTGTGTGGTTACCGGTGTATGGAGGACTGAGAGATCTAATTATGCACGAATCTCATAAGTCTAAATATTCGATTCACCCAGGATCGGAAAAAATGTACCAAGACTTGAAGAAATGTTACTGGTGGCCGAATATGAAGGCTAACATTGCTACTTATGTTAGTAAATGCTTGACGTGTGCTAAGGTGAAGTTTGAGCACAAGAGACCTTCGGGTTTACTGCAACAACCTGAAATTCCAGAATGGAAATGGGAGAAGATCACTACGGACTTTGTTTCGGGACTTCCGAGGACTTCTAGTGGTTATGATACGATTTGGGTGATTGTTGATCGGTTGACTAAGTCGGCCCATTTCTTGTCGATAAAGAAAACTGATTACTTAGACAAACTTACTCGGTTGTATTTGAAGGAAGTTGTTTGTAGATATGGGGTTCCTTTGTCAATTATTTCTGATCGAGATAGTCGGTTCACATCTGAGTTTTGGAAATCGCTTCAGCGAGCTCTGGGGACTCAGTTGGATATGAGCACTGCGTATCATCCGGAAACGGAGGACAAAGTGAGAGGACTATTCAGACCTTGGAGGATATGTTACGAGCGTGTGTAATGGACTTTGGAGGTAGTTGGGATCGACACTTACCTTTGGTGGAATTCTCATACAACAATAGTTATCATGCAAGTTTTAAGGCTGCGCCTTTTGAAGCACTTTACGGGCGAAAGTGTAGATCACCAGTTGGTGTGAGATTGGAGAAAGTCAGTTGACGGGTCCTGAATTGATTAGAGAAACGACTGAGAAGATCGTGCAAATCAAGAATCGTTTATTGACAGCTCGTAGTAGACAGAAGAGCTATGCGGATAAGAGGAGAAAACCATTGGAGTTTGATATTGGCGACATGGTTATGCTGAAAGTATCACCTTGGAAAGGAGTAATTCGAGAGCGAGGAAAGCTTAGTCCGCGCTATATAGGTCCATTCAAGATTATTGACCGAGTTGGTCCTGTGGCATATAAGTTGGAATTGCCAGAGAAGTTAAGTGTTATTCACAATACTTTTCACGTTTCTAATCTTAAGAGGTGTTTGGCAGACGAGAATTTGATAATTCCACTTGAGGAGATTCAACTGGACGACAAGCTGCATTTTATTGAAGAACCGGTGGAGATTATGGATCGAGAGGTGAAACGGCTTAAGCAAAGTCGGATCCCGATAGTGAAAGTGCGATGGAATTCCCGACGTGGACCCGAATACACTTGGGAGCGAGAGGACTACTTCAAGAGCAAGTATCCGCATTTATTCGTAGACGGACCTAAGGAGAAGTAAGCCCCGGGACGGTGCTCTCCTAAGGTGGTGAGGATGTAAAACCCACAAAATAAGGTCATTACTTAATCTTACTTTTCAAATATTTTTGAAGTATTTTATAATATTAAATATTATTATGTTTAACGGTTTAAGTTGAAACCGTTATTAAATATTTTATTTCAATATTTTGACGAGCAACGAGGACTACTAGTGATCGCGATACCGACGGATGCCCACAATTTTATATTTTATTATCAATCGTTTCGATATTTAATATTTTCGACGATATCGTTTTAATTACGTATCGAGTCGTTATATTATTATTTTTCGTGTGCGTTTAAACTTTTAAGTATTTTTACGAAACCCGAGTCCCGTAAATATTTGTAAAATTTACTAATAGTCGTTTCCCGCTTTTTAACTTAAAAGTTACATTTTTGTCTAAAACTATCCAATATTTACAAGTTACACCCTACCTACACTATATAAAGTATTTCCACTAAAACTTTCTCATTTATCTTACTAAAAAAATCACACAATCCTCCCCCTTCCCTCCTTGTTTCACACGTCCACCATCAACACCATAAACACCTTAATCAAAAATTTTCTAGCTTGATCCAAGAGAAACCAAGCAAAGTCCCATCCTTATAATTCAAAGGAGCACATTTTGGTACCATTTTTATCCACATGCAACCATATAAATTTTTCAAGAAAAGTTGGTTATGTTTGATCCAAATTTGTTGTATGCATGTGTTATTAGTGATGATCAAAAGATTTTCATGCTATGTTTTTGTTAAAAAGTTGATTTTTAATTTTTGGGTTTTTGATTTTGATGATGATACAAGTGTTAGGAATGGTTTATGATGATATTAGGGGCTTAGGTTGATGACAAAAGTTGTTGGAATTGATCAAAAACATGATTTTGCAAGAGATTTAATAGTCAATTTTGGGCAGTAGGTTTGAGGTCATTTTCGGAAATCTTAAGTCTGAATATAGGTTGTTATTATGGGATTATGTCGTAGAGAATTTCGTTAGCTTCGATTTGATATAAAGTAGGCCTTCCAACTCCAAACGAGGTGGAAGATACACTAGTTTGATTTTCGTGTACCGGGAGACGAGTGTCGACACAATCCGATAATTGTTGTCGATATTTGGATCGAATCTCGGGGACTATAAAATGAGTTTCAAAATGATTCAAGGGCTGTTCTCAGGCTCCAAGTTTAGTATTTTGAGTCTAATTTTAGAATCAAGTGACGGTTTTACAAATGGAGTTGTTTAGAATGGTCAAAATGGTTTCGTAAGTCAAGGTCGCTAAACTGTCCGGATTTTGTGATTCAAAGATGAGTCGGGCAGGAAACTTTAGAAGTAAAATCTTTTAATGGGCTTTTGAGAGGACTTTCTATATATAGTAAGTAAGTTCTCTGAGTAGTATCATAAAAATTTAATATGTTTAAGTATGGGAAAACGGCTTGGACATTCGGTATGTTCCGGCAGATTTTTATTAAAGGCATATAATAATAAAATGAATATATAGGAGAGTATAATAGAACCACTTGCATCGTTTTCTCTCGAGTTGTCGTGATTTTATACTTGAGTTTGATTTTATTAAGTATTATTTATTTCTCGAGTCTATTATTAAAGTACGCACCTTTTTTGCTAGGTTGCGGGTATCGTGATTACCGGGCATCTACTATCATCGGCGATTGTCTTCAACTACTATATGTACTAAGGTGAGTCTATAGCCTCGTTTGAGCTCATTCAAATATTTTAAAACCCGCGAGGGGGAATACATGTTTTGTAAACTTAGAACACAAGATTTTTATGGTATGCTTGTCCCTTTATGAATGGACCCGTGGTTGCCTTTAAATTGCATTAAGTGATTGCCTTAGTTAAAGCCTCAATTATGGACCGTTAATTAACCTATGATGGGTTAACCACTAGTACAATAATAGATCTATGGGGGAAGCCGCCCCGGTTCAGTTTTTGTGGACTTGTCATAGAAGCTTAGGCCCGACCTCCACACTGTTTGAACATATTGTATTGAGAAGTCAGGTATACGGCAATGTACCAATAATCTAGAGGTAACCGACAATTAATAAATCTCCTGTCTTATCAGACCTCTAAAGGGAGTGTCTAAGGGCTCGGTTCCATGAGCTTATTACAATTTATGCTATATACAATTATTATTGTTGATGCAAAATTATTATTTAATGCTTGTTGCCTTCTAGTATGCCACAAACTTATAATCTTTACTTGTGTTCAAAATGATTATATAAACCTATAGATTCACTCGGCATTTTTGCTGATGATTTTCTCACATGTATTTCAGGTAATCAGGAAGGGTGAAGCTTGGAAGCCACGGGAATGAATGTTGTGCACTACTTTGCAATATAAACTCTTTGAATATTTGTCGTTCCTATTGTTAAAAACAATTTAAATCTTTTTTTTTGGTTGTACTTTGGTTACGATGTCTTGGGACTACGCTACTCTGATAAATGCTTTGGAACGATAAATTTAAAACGTCTCTTTTCGAGTCGTTCTTTATAAATTATGTGTTGTTGTATTATTGTTTAGCACCCAAAGATGTATTCCGCTGCATGTAAATTTGGGGGTGTTAAACCCCAACCCTAATCCATCATAAGATGATTAAAGAAAACATAAAAACAATTTAATTAAAAAGGTTTATGAAGGTTTTACCTTTAATTCAATGGAAGATGAAAAAAAACTATAAAAACCGTAAAACTTCTCCTTATGTCGTCGACTTAAGAGTTCCAGGAAGAAAAAAATATGATTTTTGTTTTTAGTTAACACATTATATAGGGTATGGGTGAACCCAAGTCCAACCCATAGCCCATTCACCCTTTCCTTTTCTTTTTTCTTTCTTTTAGGCGGCCAAAACCGACCCTTAATATATATTTTTTATTTTTTTATTTTTATTTATTTATTATACACTACTAACATTACCTTAATTTGTCTTAATTTATTTCAGCTCCTAAAGCTTCCAAAACCTCAAAACCGTAAAACTAGTCAAATTTACGCGTTTTACCGTAAAAGTCGTAAAATATACACTTTTAAAAAAAAATCTCAAAATTTGAAATAAACTTTATAACTAAGTCCTAAATGACTTAAAACCATCCCGAAAAATATCCATATGACTAATTACCTCATCCGAGACCTCCAGATGCTAAACCGTAAATCGTAAAAATACGATTTTCTATAATACATATACGTATACGTAAAACCACTAAATATCACCATCTCATTTCATAGTCACTACCATGTGAGCTCATGAACATGAAATCATCTCACATCGTTTCACTCACAAGGTTCCCCGTACCAGAAACGATATCCAAACCACAATCTATACACACCAATAAGCACATAAACACGTAAAGACACGTAACTAGCACAAAATAAAACTAAGTGACGAACCTCAAAACCAGGGTTATCACATCACTCCCTCCTAATAGAAATCTCGTCCCGAGATTTACTCCTTAGGATCAAACACACAAACAACAAATCACATGAGGATACTTGTTCTAAACGAACTCCCCTCATTTCCACGTGAACTTTAGTTCAAGTCTCAAATTACCACATATACTAACCAACAATATTTAAATTCATTGCCAAACTCTTGACCTCACCGTCAATAAATCTCACAAATGACTCTTTGATAAAACAAAGACTCTTATTAGCACAAATCCCGAATAACCGGACATGCAAATATGCATTCTCAAACAACATTACCAATCTTAATACATGAAATATATCATATATACCACTCATTTCCCCCAGGAAATTCTATGCTCATAAGCTAATTGTCCTGTGACAATCCGTCAATTTATGGTTGATATTTTATTCTCAATATTTATTTGAAAATATTATTTTATGAACTCACTTATTTTTGGGAAGAAATTTGGATTTACGTCTTGAAGTAGCATCGACTACGTTTAAACCGGAGGATTCAACGTTACGTGCTTACGTTTACATACACCGTCTTTGGTGACAGTCCGACATTTCAGAAAATAAATTTATCCGTGAATATTATTTTGGAGTTTTAAATTTGTGTTGGTTCATAAACTCACAAATTTACGAGAAGAGATAAGGACATACGATTATAATTTAACGTCATTTACGACTAAACCGGAAACCTTAGGATTACGTATTTACGTTTTTGAACTCCGTTTTTGATGAGACAATTTTTATTAGATTCGTTTTGTGCGGTTGATTCATAATTTATAAAAACGTTTTTCTTAAAACGACCCGAGGGCACGCAAATCAAGGAAACTAGAATCGAGGAGTACCCGTAATTAAATGGGGATGAGACAAGATAAACTTGCCCCACCCCCACACATGGGATGGCCACAAGTGTACAACACACCCTTGTGAGGTGTTAAGCTTGTAAACAAAGCTAAGACACTTGTCTTAGCTTTGCCATCACACCACTTGCACACAAAACTTGCCAAAACCACTCACACAAACCATTTAACACTTTCATACATGCAAACCACCATTTTTCTCTCCTCTCTCTCTATATTTCGTCCAAAAACCACCATTAAACACCCCTCATTTGATCAATTTAACCACAATATCATGTGTTATTCACACATATGTTGAAGAACCTTTGAAGATATGAAGATTGGAGGTGATCTTAACCTATGAAAAGGAGTTTTCATGAGGTTAAAGGGCTGAATTCATGGAGTTGTTCATCTATCCAAAGGACCCAAGAATTTTCCTTGATAAAGTTGAAGATTTGATAACAAGAACCAAGTCTTGTTCATCAAAAACCTCATCTTTTCATCACTAATGGTGGTATAAAGATTGTTCTTCCTATCCTCTTGTTATTTTGATTATGTAATCTTGTATTTTCTTTATTTATGTATATGTATATGATGATGAATGATGATTAAAAATATTATGTGGGGATTTGGTGTTGATAGATTTGATAAATATGCTTAAAAAGATTAATAACCATGAGAAACAAGGCTAAAATCATGCTTAATTAGTTGGCTGTATAAAAACAGTGTGTAACAAAAACTTGAACTGATAAATTTGTATGGTAGAATCCATTTACAGTAAGTAAAAGATGTCATACACATGTGAGAGTTGGCCATGCAATGGAATCATTAAAATTAGTGAGATATGATCAAAACAAGATGAGTGTGCTAATCTGAATAAGCTGTTTTGTAGGGACTGTTAAGGATAGTTAAACTTAAAATGAGCAGTATCTATAACTAAGTTAATTGTAGCACATAATATGAAGTTCATGCCATCCAAAATGAGTTTCTAATTCATTGTAGAACTCTAGATATGATAAAAATGGTGAAGATGAAAATAAAAATCAGATTTTGAAGAATTAATGTTTATTACTATTATATAAGCACTCAAATTATATAGTATAAAATGTGAAATTAAAACCCACTAACTTATGAATTTCATTTATATAAATATGTATAAGGTTTAATAAAGGTACAATTTACAAAAATGGTAGTTGAATAAGATTTATAAGTTATAAAAACTATAAACTTGATTTTTACGACTTTTTCGGCTATTACCGTAAAATTATCGTTTTTCGCCAATTAAAACTTAGACGATCATACCCGTCTAATGTAAAGTTTTTAAAAGTCATATAATGATATATAAGTATCTAATACAAGTAAAAACCGATAAAACCCGAACTATAGGACATACGGACATTAACGAGCTAAGTAAGCATATTGGACTAATAATTGGACTAAATAAGTTAAACACTTATAAAAAGTACTTATTGGGCTTAACCCATTTGGGCCCAACATGTAAAGTGTGAATACTGATAATATAAGTATAAAATGAAATAATACAAGTTAAAGAACTTATAATAAGCTTATTGGACTTAAAATAGGTAAATAAGTAAAACTAGTAAACTAGTAAAAAGTTACCAATACGTAAACACTAAAATGAGTAAACAAAGATATATAAACCCACTTGATCATCATCATATGTATAAAATCATCATATGTATATTGTTATTTTGATAAAGTCATTGGACAAAAGTCTAAGAACGATTATTATTTATATAGGTTTCCGTGATTGAAGCACGTACCGTACGTCCGAATTGCCGATAACCCGCCTTCCCACATCAACGTGAGTTCATAGCCTCGCACTCTTTTAAATGTTTTTATGAAATGTTTTAGAAACCCGCGAGGGAGATAACATGTTTGTTTTTGTAAAAATAGGACACATTTGTCCCGATTGTTTGTTTATTGATTTGGACCCGAATGATTGTATGACCCTATGAATGATTAAAGGACCCGATGGATGAAATAAAATGGATTATTAAAGTTAGGTTATGTCACTAAAAGTCCCATTAGCATGAATTGTGAACTACCGGGATTTGGTAGATGCTTATGCATATAATAGTACTATTTGGGGACGATCACCCCAGTTCGCGCCTTGACGGTTGATCCCCGTCGTGCCACATTGATTGGTAAGCGAATTTATGTATGAGAAGATTTACATAGCGTGACCTTTGTGACGACACGCTAATTTAGATGGGCAAATAAGTTTCGGACTAGATACCCGTTGTTTGTTGTAGTAAGGTAACAATGTCATGCGGCTTGTAATAATCCAAAATAACGAAAATACTGATATACGCCTTGAATTACGATGTATTGCCTGACTAGCAATACGGGGTCTTACTACTGATGTTATGTTTGCATTTTGGTTTTATATAACCATATTCATATAACGGTTTTTATTTCTATACAACGTTATAAAACGTATTGTATGATATTTTTACGACATTGGTTCGTATAATGATTTTTAAGGCAAATGCCTACATTATTATTTTGATAAGGATGTGTATAAAATGACTTTGGCTATTTTATGGCCTATTACAATGATTTGTACCAAAATGATTTACGGTAATATATTTATACCGATGTTATATTGATGGATTTTATTAAACTCTATGAATTCACTTGGCGTTATCGCTGACCTTTTCTTTTAACATGTTTTATCTCAGGTACTTGAAGGTAATTCTCGGGAAGACGGCAAGAATTCATGGCCCGCACTTAAACAATAATTTCCATTCAAATTCTTTGTAAAACATGTATGAAATAATATGACTTGGGACCGATGTAACTTTGATATTTATGAATGGAAATGCTTTTATTATTAAACGACGCGATTTTTATGCATTGTCTATGATGTGAGTGATGTGCTATCCCGTAACACCAACGAGTCTTCCGCTGAATTGAATCGTATAAATTTGGGGGTGTTACAGTTTGGTACCAGAGCTCTCGTTATAGAGAACGAAAGATTTTTAAAACCAAGGTTTTGAATAAAACATTTCAAAATCTTTTAACTATAAACATTTTTCTAAAAGTGTCTAAAAATCTTTTAACTATAACGGTGCCGAAGAATTCCCGAGTTACCGACAAGGCCAGACTGAGAAGTGTTATTTTAATATATATATATAACTTGGATTATATATATATGATGTAATTTTATTACATGATTGTTTGATTATTATTTGGATACTTATACGAGGTATTTATACGACGTAGATTGTCACAAGGAACCCTAAATCTCCTAGTAAATTAATCGAATCTATTCTCGTAGGAATTCTAGCTATCCTAGATCTAAACCAAGTTGTGGATATTTATGATCCCAACAAATGGTTGATACTCGTAGAAATGTAGATATTAGTTGATTGTGACATTGAAAAAGAATTGGCGAGATTAAATCTGATATCGATGTCATGACGATCTTTCCTTATAGAGTGGAGTTTGACAAAACGTTGCCACCTATCGATGTCATCTGATTTGTTGTCATCCAATTCTTAAATTGAAATCGAAAGGGTGAATGTTACACTTGAGGTTGTCATTGGAACCATTACCCAAAAGCCTCATGCCACTAGTACCTTTCTGAGAAGTCTAATTGAATGAGTGGGTCATTTAATATTAGTGACTCATTTGATAATTGTTGTTGTAAGAGCTATAGGATTGGAAATTAAGTGTGGATCATATCGAGCTTTTATTGCCCTTTTAAGGTTTATGAATAAGGTTGAAAGTATTGGAGAATGAGGTAGGATATCGAATTGAGTATAAGTTGGTTGAAACTTGAATAAAGTAAAATTTAACACATATGGAATATGAGATTGTTAAGAGGAAGTCGTTAAGTTCTGTGATTGAATTATAAGGTTTTAATTGATTGTAGGTTTTTGTTAAGGGTTGTTCCTAGGCCATTGTCCAAGGATGAGGATGCCCAGTGTTCAATAAATAAATTGAAGAAATCTTCTTCTAAATTGGGACCGATGGATCTTCTGGGACAGGTGGGACACCTAATGACTCTTGTAGATTAGTATTCATTGTGGTATCTTTTAAAAATAATCCCTAACCTAACTGAGACATCAGTTGGTAGGATGAGTTCTTGGAATTGTATGACATAGTGACACGTAATGTGTTACGGTACAATTTAGACTTGTTTGTGATTAATGAAAAGACTACCATTGACTACTAAATTCTACATGTATCGATGTTATCTATCCTTTATTGCTTCATCCTAATGTTCGCATTAGTGATGCAACCATTGAACAAGTACTCATCTCAAGTTGAGTTACGTTGTGGATTATTCCCTTTGTATTCCTGAGTGCCATCGAGGTCATGAACCTCATGATTATTTGGCTAAAGCTCATTTCCTAGCATATTGTATTTAGTTCTTGGTGAACAACTTTTCATCACTCTTTTGCAGATCACTCATTATTTTTTTATAAATTAAAACAGTGTCACATGAGAAAAAAAAATTTGAATTTTCATCACCGAAAGGATTATTTAAAGTGAGAAAAATAAGTGATTGTTATCGAAATGAAGTTGTTTATAAAACACCTTGGAAAACTTAATTGTTTTCATAACAAAGAAAATCCTTGTAAATATATTTTTGATTCTTATTTAAGAATTAAGCATGAAAATGTTTTTATTATGAACATGATAATAAAATTTTGACGAACTGAGTATTGCATCGTTAATCTTGAAATTGTATATAGTTGCGCGCCTACATACAATTTGGAATGGACCATGCAAGACTAATTAGTAGTCACCATAAAACTAATGAATAAACACTACATTTTTTTTGAAGATTGTGAAAGATTAAATTTTATGAGATCTGCAAGAAGTGAAAAATAAGGACATAGTGTTAGGGACGCCTACATATGTTCCTATAGCATCTATTCTTCTGAATCGAATTTACTCATCTGTGTAATTTGTCTTATTTGACAATTGATATTCCCTTCTTGTCCAATTCTCCCGTAGTGAGATTCTTAGGAAAAGTATATGATTACCGAGTGTTGATACCCGACTGGATGTATCGACGTTCCTATCATTATTTTGATTTGATTTCATTTGAATGACATGGGTAACGATCCGAGGAGCTTTCGAATGCGTACTCAAATTATGAAAACATGGGATATATTCATATTCGTTAAATGTTTTCGTCTGTATCTGATTTGAAATTCTCTCGCGTAGATTATGTGTTGACCTTACTCTTTTAAGGTTAGTTATGTATCCTAATATCCTTGAACTTGTGAAGTATTATGAGTTATTATTAGTCTTTTGAGAAGCTCACATCTTATCGACGGCAATAAAATTGGAAAGTTGATAGTGCCAGTAGAATGGATTGATTGATTATGACATGACGACATTGTCTTAATTGATGGGAACTCGAGTAGAATTCCCCTAAAAGATAAGACGTTGATTATCAAAAGTGATCTAAATAATTCTTGATGGATGACCATATCCTGCGTTTAGACTTGAAATTATACCGTGAATGGTTGTGAATTTATCATAGATATTATAATCTAGAAAGAACTTAAACTAAAATTATTAAAAGATGTTTCTATTATCTGAAATTTTAGGAAGTATTTGCTCGTGAATTACCTAGACTTTTGCCATTAAGGCAAGTTGAAATTGGTATTGATTATATCCCCGGTGCTGCACCTGTGGCGTGTGAATTGTACGTCAGCACCATCTGAATTAAAAGGAATTACCGTACAACTGAGAGAGTTGTCGGAGAAAGATTTTATTCTACCAAGCTCGTCATCATAAAGAGCTATGGTGTTATAATTTCTTATATTTATAGATTACTGTGAACTGAGTAAATTGACAATCGAAAACGATATCCATGACTCGAAATGGAAGATTTGTTAGATCATTTACAAGGTTCTAGTGTATGTTTTAAAGATTTGATCCATGGCATGGTTATCATCAACTTCGCGTCCGCGAAAAAGATTATCTATTCCAATCATTACATCCAGAACTTGTAATGAACATTATGAGTTTCACATGATGTCGTTTGGATTGACTAATACACACGTAGCATTCATAAATTTGGTGAATCACGTGTGAAGGTTGTAATTTGATAAATTCATGCTTGTGATCATTAAGGACTATTTGTTTGTTTATAAGAATAAGAATGAGTTAATAATTATTTATAGATTGCCCTAAAATGGTCGAACAATAAAAACCTGTACCTTGAATATATAACATGTGATTTAAGGCTTGACCCTTTATATAAAATGATCGTTTGATTAATGATGGTAAGATATATACATATTGACTCTTCAAAAATTAAGAGCCCTTTTAAGACTTTGGGTTTTACCAAAAAGAAATGAAAATATGTTTTGACAAATGTTTTAACAAAGGATTTTTAAGGGATTATTTCCTTATACACAAAACATTTAACTAAACTCCTGTTTAGGGGTAAATTTTTTTGCATACCTTAAGACAACTTAAGAAGGATTGAGAAAAACCATTTATACCATGACTTGAAAATTTAAACGAAAATTTTTGCTTTCAACTAAGGAAATTTTGACCAAAGTATAAACAAAGATTTTTCGAACATTTATGGATCTTATTAATTATTTTAATTACTTTCGATAAATAAACAAACATCTTGTTAATTAAATTCAAATTATTTTGAACATTTGGTCGAACTAAGAAATTTAAAATTTTTACCTTTACGTTTCATAAAAATTAAAAACTTATTATTTAATTAATTATAATAATTATTGACGCTTTAGACGTCGGACTGAGCAAAACTGATAAAAATGAAAGTTGAGAAGAAACTAAAACATAGAAATATGAAGGAATAATTCCTGAATAAATACGGTCATGATATTTATTTCATCAGGAAAAGTGAATATAGATACTGACACAATATATAAAAAGGATAAAGAACCAATTAGGATGTGTTCCTTAATAATGACTGTGCAAAATAAATTGCCGAACAACATAAAAATAAACAATGCTTGTAAGAAGGATAATATAGATAATAAAAAGGGGTTCGCGGCTAATGTGAACCATTAGAATTGAGAAGCCGATCGCATTAAATGATTAAAAGACCGTTTATGGTTGCCTAAATATGGAGGATTGCGAGATATAGTTATATTGGAATCTTGTAAGTATAAGTATTCTATTACTGTCATTTCTGATTTAATGTATCATTATTAGAAGAAGTTGTACTGATGGCAAATTATGAAGGCAGACACCGCCTCATACATTAGTAAACGTCTAGCTATTGCAAAGGTCATCATCCGAATTTGATTTGATTTGGGTCATCGTCGACAGACTGACCAAATCTGCTAATATCATTCCTGTTAATGATAGATTCTTGATAAAGAAATTGACTCTTTTGTATTTAAAGGAGTTGTATAAACATGGTGTGCCTGTATCGATCATCTCTATCAAGATCCTCGCTTCGTATTGAATTTCTAGAGATTTGCTCAGAAGTCATTGAGAACGAATCTTGATGAGAGTACTGTGTACCACCCCAATCGAAGGGACGAGGTAAAGTAACGATACAAAATACTATAAGTGTTGTTTTATGCTTGAATGATTGACCTTTGGTAATGAACCGTATAATCGTTTTCCTTTGGAGAGATTATCATTGATAATTATCGTATTAGGAACGAGATCGAATCTTGTTAGGATCTAAATATGAGAGCATCTGTAAGCAGGAGTTGGGATGAAGACACCCGACATACACCCATTGTGAGTTGGACATGTCTTTTAGGTTTAAGGTTTCCTATGATGGCGAACCTAACCTTAGAAAATACTCGACCCGCGAGACCTGAAATGATTGTTGAAATTAGGATCTTATTATTAACTGTCGGTAGTGGGCAGGAGGTTATGTGAATATGAAATGTAGATCTTGAAGTGCCAGTTGGGTAGCGAATTTATGCCAAAAATTTTAACCATGGAAAAATGAATTAATGATCTGAAAGATCATGGGATATAAGTCCCCGTTGTATGGGACCATTGGGATGATGTAAAAGTTGGTTTGAAAGGCATATAAGCTGGATCTACCCTAGGACTTCAAGAGCTGCGTGAATTATGTTTCGTAAATCGAACTTGATAAATATCTATTAAGTGAAAATCTGAATTCTTCTTGATAAAGTTTAGATCGGCGAGAAGTTGCATTCATCAGAAACCCGTGAACATCATGGATAGAGAAAGTAAGTAACCATTAAGCCTGATCTTATTCCTGTAGTTATGTTTGCTGAAACTCGCGTATTGAAATGAATTACACTTGTGAGAAAAGACCGAATGTGGAGGAAATACCCACATGGCTTTAACTCTATAAGAAGCGAGTAGTAAGATAAGATGATCTTTGAGGACAAAGATCCTGTTTAGGGGTAAATGCTGTGACAATCCGTCAATTTATGGTTGATATTTTATTCTCAATATTTATTTGAAAATATTATTTTATGAACTCACTTATTTTTGGGAAGAAATTTGGATTTACGTCTTGAAGTAGCATCGACTACGTTTAAACTAGAGGATTCAACGTTACGTGCTTACGTTTACATACACCGTCTTTGGTGACAGTCCGACATTTCAGAAAATAAATTTATCCGTGAATATTATTTTGGAGTTTTAAATTCGTGTTGGTTCATAAACTCACAAATTTACAAGAAGAGATAAGGACTTACGATTATAATTTAACGTCCTTTACGACTAAACCGGAAACCTTAGGATTAAATATTTACGTTTTTGAACTCCGTTTTCGATGAGACAATTTTTATTAGATTCGTTTTGTGTCGTTGATTCATAATTTATAAAAACGTTTTTCGTAAAACGACCCGAGGGCACGCAAATCGAGGAAACTAGAATCGAGGAGTACCCGTAATTAAATGGGGATGAGACAAGATAAACTTGCCCCACCCCCACACATGGGATGGCCACAAGTGTACAACACACCCTTGTGAGGTGTTAAGCTTGTAAACAAAGCTAAGACACTTGTCTTAGCTTTGCCATCACACCACTTGCACACAAAACTTGCCAAAACCACTCACACAAACCATTTAACACTTTCATACATGCAAACCACCATTTTTCTCTCCTCTCTCTATATTTCGTCCAAAAACCACCATTAAACACCCCTCATTTGATCAATTTAACCACAATATCATGTGTTATTCACACATATGTTGAAGAACCTTTGAAGATATGAAGATTGGAGGTGATCTTAACCTATGAAAAGGAGTTTTCATGAAGTTAAAGGGCTGAATTCATGGAGGTGTTCATCTATCCAAAGGACCCAAGAATTTTCCTTGCTAAAGTTGAAGATTTGATAACAAGAACCAAGTCTTGTTCATCAAAAACCTCATCTTTTCATCACTAATGGTGGTATAAATATTGTTCTTCCTATCCTCTTGTTATTTTGATTATGTAATCTTGTATTTTCTTTATTTATGTATATATATGATGATGAATGATGATTAAAAATATTATGTGGGGATTTAGTGTTGATAGATTTGATAAATATGCTTAAAAAGATTAATAACCATGAGAAACAAGGCTAAAATCATGCTTAATTTGTTGGCTGTATAAAAACAGTATGTAACAAAAACTTGAACTGATGAATTTGCATGGTAGAATCAATTTACAGTAAGTACAAGATGTCATACACATGTGAGAGTTGGCCATGCAATGGAATCATTAAAATGAGTGAGATATGATCAAAACAAGATGAGTGTGCTAATCTGAATAAGCTGTTTTGTGGGGACTGTTAAGGATAGTTAAACTTAAAATGAGCAGTATCTATAACTAAGTTAATTGTAGCACATAATATGAAGTTCATGCCATCCAAAATGAGCTTCTAATTCATTGTAGAACTCTAGATATGATAAAAATGGTGAAGATGAAAATAAAAATCAGATTTTGAAGAATTAATGTTTATTACTATTATATAAGCACTCAAATTATATAGTATAAAATGTGAAATTAAAACCCACTAACTTATGAATTTTATTTATATAAATATGTATAAGGTTTAATAAAGGGACAATTTATAAAAATGGTAGTTGAATAAGATTTATAAGTTATAAAAACTATAAACTTGATTTTTACGACTTTTTCGGCTATTACCGTAAAATTAACGTTTTTCGCCAATTAAAACTTAGACGATCAAACCCGTCTAATGTAAAGTTTTTAAAAGTCATATACTGATATATAAGTATCTAATACAAGTAAAAATCGATAAAACCCGAACTATAGGACATACGGACATTAACGACCTAAGTAAGCATATTGGACTAATAATTGGACTAAATAAGTTAAACACTTATAAAAAGTACTTATTGGGCTTAACCCATTTGGGCCCAACATGTAAAGTGTGAATACTGATAATATAAGTATAAAATGAAATAATACAAGTTAAAGAACTTATAATAAGCTTATTGGACTTAAAATAGGTAAATAAGTAAAACTAGTAAACTAGTAAAAAATTACCAATACGTAAACACTAAAATGAGTAAACAAGGATATATAAACCCACTTGATCATCATCATATGTATAAAATCATCATATGTATATTGTTATTTTGATAAAGTCATTGGACAAAAGTCTAAGACCGATTATTATTTATATAGGTTTCCGTGATTGAAGCACGTACCATACATCCGAATTGCCGATAACCCGCCTTCCCACATCAACGTGAGTTCATAGCCTCGCACTCTTTTAAATGTTTTTATGAAATGTTTTAGAAACCCGCGAGGGAGATAACATGTTTATTTTTGTAAAAATAGGACACATTTGTCATGATTGTTTGTTTATTGATTTGGACCCGAATGATTGTATGACCCTATGAATGATTAAAGGACCCGATAGATGAAATAAAATGGATTATTAAAGTTAGGTTATGTCACTAAAAGTCCCATTAGCATGAATTGTGAACTACCGGGATTTGGTAGACGCTTATGCATATAATAGTACTATTTTGGGACGATCACCCCAGTTCGCGCCTTGACGGTTGATCCCCGTCGTGCCACATTGATTGATAAGCGAATTTATGTATGAGAAGATTTACATAGCGTGACCTTTGTGACGACACACTAATTTAGATGGGCAAATGATTTTCGGGCTAGCTACCCGTTGTTTGTTGTAGTAAGGTAACAATGTCATGCGGCTTGTAATAATCCAAAATAACGAAAATACTGATATACGCCTTGAATTACGATGTATTGCCTGACTAGCAATACGGGGTCTTACTACTAATGTTATGTTTGTGTTTTGGTTTTATATAACCATATTCATATAACGGTTTTTATTTCTATACAACGTTATAAAACGTATTGTATGATATTTTTACGACATTGGTTCGTATAATGATTTTTAAGACAAATGCCTATATTATGATTTTGATAAGGATGTGTATAAAATGACTTTGGCTATTTTATGGCCTATTACAATGATTTGTACCAAAATGATTTACGGTAATATATTTATACCGATGTTATATTGATGGATTTTATTAAACTCTATGAATTCACTCGGCGTTATCGCTGACCTTTTCTTTTAACATGTTTTATCTCAGGTACTTGAAGGTAATTCTCGGGAAGACGGCAAGAATTCATGGCCCGCACTTAAACAATAATTTCCATTCAAATTCTTTGTAAAACATGTATGAAATAATATGACTTGGGACCGATGTAACTTTGATATTTATGAATGGAAATGCTTTTATTATTAAACGACGCGATTTTTATTCGTTGTCTATGATGTGAGTAATGTGCTATCCCGTAACACCAACGAGTCTTCCGCTGAATTGATTCGTATAAATTTGGGGGTGTTACAGGTCTGATCTTTCCAAAGATCATAAATGGACCTACAAAACTCTACATCAACTCTTCCATTTTACCAAAACGTACCACCCGTTACTATGGGTGAAACTTCCTACATAACTTTGTCACTAACTCTAGTGGTTTCCTCCTTTTCTACATATCATCCCTTGTTGCTCTCATCCTTTCCACAACATCATTACCACATTAGTAGCCTCTTTTACCAATTCTAGTCCACAATGGGGACAACTCACCCTATCCTTACATATAGTGCCTCAAATGGCATTTATCGACTTCTAGTATGATAACTATCATTATATGAAAAACTCAGCCATTGCTAACGAGTTTCCGAACTACCTCTAAATCAATCACCCATATCCAATCATGTTCATCAACTCCCTTCAGTCCGTACCCCAAACTACTTATAAATTCCAATTTCCTTACAAAGTGACCTATGAAGGTCTTTCACATATCCATTAGTTCTTCCAATCCAAACAATCTTATGATCTATACACATCATCAAAAGGACGGTTAACTCAGTTAGACCAAACCCTTCGTCCATATGGCACATCACACCTATAACTCCTCATCCATTCGATTATCGATACTAAGCCTCCCAACAAATCAGTATAGGTCAGTGCCATTTCCCTTTCCATACTACGACAGTATTAGCCTGCTTTATGCTTTATTCTACTCATTTGGCTCTACCAAAGTTCTACCTTTGGTTCCTATCTCGACCTATTTCATTCATGCTTCGCTTCTATACACACTTCCTTCTCTTTCCTCGACTCCTACCATACATCACGATGTGATGCTTCCCATCGTTTCTTTCCTTGCCATAATCCTTCATAAGGAATTCCATACATATTAGGTTAACTTTTACACAAAACCTCCTATTCCATCACATCTGTACGCAATCCTTCCAACTTCTCAACTATGTGACTTCCCATTCCTCTTGAATTATGAGATGAATTAGTCAGTCTATCGACTATCACCCAACTCTCGTCCTGCTTATTCCTCTACCCCATTATGTATCCCTTTCACCAAATTCATCCTTACATTTCTCTTTCTAAGTTACTCCTATCTACGTAGAAAGTATAGTCTACGTCCCTTTTCTCCATACGATTGTCCAAGCCACGCAACATACATGTTGACGCGTTCTCTGCTTTAGACAACTCAACTCGTGCAACCTATATCCTTTATCCAAATCGCCCTAATACGCCATCCCTATAGTTCAAGTTCGTCTCAGCTTCACCTCATCCTTCTTATTCTAGGTCTCATCGACCATGCTTGCCTTTCCCAGATGGTACTTGGCCTTGCAATTTTCTTTCATCAATTAACCCCACCCATCACCTTTGCCAATAGTTCAATCAAGATGATTGAATATGTGTAGGAGACGTTCATGATCCGTATAGATCATTCTCCACGTCTCGTACACCA
This sequence comes from Glebionis coronaria, assembly GCA_025667525.1. Classification (NCBI taxonomy): domain Eukaryota; kingdom Viridiplantae; phylum Streptophyta; class Magnoliopsida; order Asterales; family Asteraceae; genus Glebionis; species Glebionis coronaria. The sequence goes on along the minus strand of CM046880.1, from coordinate 245,136,295 downwards.
AATGCCTCTAGCATTCTAGGCAGATATAACTGTCCAGCTCCATTAACTAAGTCTATCCAGTTCTTCCAAATCTTCAGTTCCTGCAACGTATAAGTGATCGCCTTTCTTTGTCGTCCTCGTACGCGTCTAATTCTTTGCTCCACGTATCGTCATGCTTCACGAATTCATCCAGTCCTTCCGATAAAGCCAAGATCGGCTCATTATCCCATCCACCTCTTCAGCCTCCAAAATGCTTCCTCATCCTTCTTCACTTCGCCCCTCGCTGGTTCCATGATATGCCATCATCTCTAACTACTCATCATGGTAGACTTAATACTAAAACTCACACTTTGAAAATCTCACGTATAATTCCACTCCAAAACCAACACATACTTCGCCTCACTCTCCTTCTTAGACTTTGAGTAGATCAAGATGTCGTCGATACTCCCGATGACAACTCATTTATATACGTTCATGCACACTCGCTTCATTGTCTCCATGAAATCCGCTAGTGCTTGGCGAAGCCAAATGCATAAACATAAACCCAAAGCGTTCATACAACATCCTTAGCAGTTTCAACTATGTCCTCCTTGCACCCTCTCTTAGCGGCAATACGAATAAATTCCTACCTCGATCTACTTGCAAAATTCTACACGCATTTTAAAAGACCAATGCTTCCTCTCATCAGACCACTCAACCACTTTCCACATCCAATCTACTACTAAGAAACTCAACTTTTATCCGGCATTCCCTACAATTTCAAACAGCTCTTGATTTTAAATCACTCCATCAACGATTTGCCTTGGAAAGGCACTAACTACAACTCCTCTCACCTCCCCTACTTGCTCTATTTATGGTTCTACCTCACCGTAATAGGCAAACCTACTAAATTTCAGGAAATTTTTGGAAAACTTACATACCCTACGAACAATCATAAATACCTATGAGGTATTGTATCCCCTTCCAACACTCTCTATGGCGCGTTACTTGTGCTAGTATCCTACAAATCTCTATTTATCTCCTTGGTACTCCTAAGAGACCTCATGACCACATTAGTTTGTCTATGAACTTCTTTCCTCCCCACCAAGGGTATTCCGACAGTTCTCTCATGGTCACCTACTTAAGCGTGTAGGCACGACCAAGTCTTTCATACGACTACCTCAACGCTCCCGAATAATACGAAACCAAAACTACATCCTGAATCCACCAGATACGATCAACGAATCAAACCCACTGATAACTAACGACATTTCACGTGCACCAGTTAAAACAAGTCAAAACCACGAGACTCAAAAGAAAACTCAAACCCAGAACGTGTAGCAATTCAAAATGACCCATGACAACAAAATATAATCCAAGAAATACCCAATGGCAACCAAACATATTACGCCCCACGACATATTATTTAAACCGTGCAAAAGATCGACTTTTCCAAAAGAATGTATATCTTTTTTTTATTTACTATTACCTCCCACATCTATGTGACTCAAACAATCTACAAACAACCCTCTTGACGAACTCAAAACTCAACTCAAAAACTAGGTATCCCGTGCATCCCAAATCATAAAAATAAACCACTATTCAACCTCAACCTTTAACCCGACACTTGTACAATAATTTCGTCCAAGATACTGACCTCCCATGACAATACATTCTGAATATTTGAAAAGTACGTTCCGAGTACATAATTTTAGGCTTTTGAATCATCCAAAAAGCTTTAAAAACGAACAAGTTATGACCAAAACAGTTTTATATTAATGAAAGATAAAATTGTATGTGAAGTCTTCATAAACTCAATTTAACCTTGTATTAATAATTTTAAATGACGTGAATCGGTTAAACCCAATTATATAAACTATGTAAGTAGAAAGAAGTTTTACTTCGCTTTATTTTAAAGAAAGTCTTGTTGAATTTGAAATAAATAAGTGTTGATTAAAAAGAAATCTTATGTTACATCTTGTTTCAAACACGACTCCAACACCTTACCCTTATTTTACCGAATACAACCAACTATCTAACCCTATAATAGATTTCCAAGTCCCCCTTTTACTCAATATATACCGACCAAAAGAAATGTAAGACCCGACACAAAAGATTTCATTATCTCAAAAGAAATCCCAAGTTATTTCAATAGACTTAAAACCAAGAACACTATTTAAAACGTACACGTGAAATACGAAACTCAAAGAATACGCTACAAGACACACTTAAAAAGATTCAAAACGTTGTTGAAACTTACCCAACCTCGAGCTCTAATAAATTGTTTAAACATAAGAGAGTACTAGGTACGTTCAAGTTATAATAACTACTGAACGACCGTAAATCATAACATAACATCTATTAGTATATATACACCCGCATATGTATACCTATCGAATCTCCCAAACCTACTCGTTATCACCATAATAGGCGATATTCACTGGCACAAGAGCACCCCCTCGAGTAAAAGCTTCTACAGCCGGTTGACAAAAATGAGGATCCCAAATTGCATGAGCAATAGGTCTTACATGTAAAGGGTCCTGTACCCATGACTCAAAATTTCCTTGCCAAGCTACATGAAAGAGATTTCCGGAAGTCCACAGAAAAATTATTGCTAATTGCCCGAAGTGAGAAGCAAAAATATTATGATAAAGACGTTCCTCAGTAATATCATCATGACTCTCGAAGTCATGCGCGGTAGCAATTTACATGTCAAGTCAATCAATCGCTTTATACGCTCGTTTTTCCATACGAGTAATCACCATCTCACCGTGCCACATCAAGGCATAAAGCCCACCTCCAAAGCCAAACCATATCGTGTGACCCCTAATCACACAACACAACTATAACCCAAAACATATAACATAAAAGAACAATAGCCATATCATAGGCAGCCATTACATAAACCCATATATAATACGTATACCCAAATTCTACATCTCATCATATACAAGCATGTACTAACCCTCTTTCATGCAATCATACTTGAGAACCCATTGAAGTTGTGGTACTTCTATAACTATGTTGGCCACCATACTTATACAATTACCCTATCCCCAATGCACTCCCTCCTATGATGACACTTATAAGAATCAGTAAAACATATAACACATAAATCCCTCTACTCACATAAGCTCATAACCACATAACCAATAAGGTCCAAAACCCCATCTATTAAAATAACATAGTAAAACTCTTGGAATACAAAAATCAATAGTCTAGCTAAAACAGCCTAGACTAAATCCAAAACGAAAACATAATCAGTTATTAGTCATGTCGCCCATAAGAGTGGAAACAACTTAAAATCCTTCATATCCACCTACTCCTACTAACTCGAACCACCACATGATTCTTAGGGAACATGACTTAAACATCAAAAGAAAATAATATCTCTCGGGTACATAAAATAACCCAACAAAAGATAGAAACTACCATGTACCAAATTATGTACTATAATGTACAATTTAAGCAAATACGACAATGACTAGCGTGGATGATTATGGTTCAACCCGCACTAGTCACAACCCGAAAAGAAAATAACATGTGGCTAAGTATGAACTTACTATGGTTCAATTCATACTAGTCAAAACATCACAATAAATAACATTCAAACACATCAATTAATATAAAATGCACACATACTCCTATGACGCCTATATGCAGGGACCCTTAAGCTATATACTAGGCAACCTAATTCTCTATAACCATTATCTCTGATACCATTCTGTCACACCCCACCATGGCGGAATAGAGAAAACTAAAATGCAACGATAATGTCATAAATGGCGACACAAAGGTCATGACAATATCTTAACATAGCAGGAGTCTTGGAAAGTAGGTAACAGTCTTACCACTTACCCAAGACAAACAATAAACATAAACCAAACAAACATATAGGTTCCAACATGTATCACTTATCAAAAAAACATAAAGGTAAAATAAGAAGGAACGAGGATCTCCTTCTATATACAATCCTAAGGCATCCAAGTCTAGCCACTTCTATCCTCACGCTTAACCACATTCACACCTGAAAGAGACACTAAAACAAGTCAACATAATGTTGGTGAGAGTCATAGGTTTAGACTCAAACGCCAAAATCATTCCATAAGCTGTGAGTACAACCAAAAGTTAAAAACATATGGACAATAAAAATATATGGACAATGTGTTACAAATGTGCATTAACTACTAACAATTCAAGATTAATCATACCAAACCAATTCCAAGGCACCAAGCCTTTACAAACACCATGGTACCATAGATGATCACACTATGTACCTATCTCAAGGCCCCGCCTTGTCATTATCCATTGGTCCCATAGATGATCACACTATGTACCTCTCCAATCCAAATCATACACAAACAAAATCACATAGTAGTTAATCACATAATGTACACACAAGTCCACTCAAACCTTAAAAACATTCACAACATCAATTTATAAATAACCCAACACAGTGTCTCTTCCATCCCATCTAGAAGTCAAAATCAATAATAAACATGGGACTATGAAACTCACCTGATTGAGCTTCCCCAAACATCCGCGCACTAGCAAAAAGCTAATCAACCAAAAACACATAATCAAAACATTGAACCAAACACTAAAATGGATCATCATCCTATGATTGACATCTAACCTTCTCCCATATATATACCTCATATATATGCTCTAAGCATCTCATTAAACCCCTCTATAAAGCTCTTAACTCGTTTTACTTCATAACACATCCGTTAACATTTTATCAAAAACAGTCCCAGTTTTAGGTCTCTAAACTATAAGCCAAACACTCACCTAAACACACCCATGATCTCTGTAAAGGGAATATTTATGCCCTTACATATGTTAGCTAACACCTCCCACTTTCCCCAACCTTAAAGCTACTGTTAAGGCCCCGATATATATATATATATATATATATATATATATATATATATATATATATATATATATATATATATATATATATATATATATATATATATATATATATATATAAATATATATATATATATATATATATATATATATATATATATATATATATATATATATATATATATATATATATATATATATATATATATATAAATATATATATATATATATATATATATATATATATATACTTTTGTCATTCCAGATTTACTGATTTTAAACATACAAAAAAGTTTGTTATGATTAGGGGGTCTTACCCAAAACCACAGCCTTAGCCCAAGTGCAGATACTTACTACAATATATAAAACATCTCTCATGTTCGTTAGTAGATCCCAATGCAACCCTAAGTACCCCAAACAACCCAAAACTTAAAAAGAAAACAGGCTGAATTCAAAACTGTTTTGACCTCCGACTGTTGTAACCTGTATTTGACCCACTTCCCGACCTCCAATTTAGTTCTAGTTTCTTGCATTGGAAAGCCACTTCAATTACCTTCTCAGGGATACTTGGATCGTAAAATAAGAGTTTGTAGAACTCCCAATATGATCAAAACAATTGACTCAAAATTATGCCCAGTTTTTAAAAACGGGTTTTATCAAATTAACTTAATTAATTCACCATAACCCCATTAAATACAAGCTCTAGTTTATGTAATCATCATATTATGATTATTACAACATTAATTTACTGTTTTTATATTAAATCCCAACCCTAATCCATCATAAGATGATTAAAGAAAACATAAAAACAATTTAATTAAAAAGGTTTATGAAGGTTTTACCTTTAATTCAATGGAAGATGAAAAAAACTATAAAAACCCTAAACTTCTCCTTATGCCATCGACTTAAGAGTTCCAGGAAGAAAAAATATGATTTGTGTTTTTAGTTAACACATTATATAGGGTATGGGTGAACCCAAGTCCAACCCATAGCCCATTCACCCTTTCCTTTTCTTTTTTCTTTCTTTTAGGCGGCCAAAACCGACCCTTAATATATATTTTTTATTTTTTTTTTATTTTTATTTATTTATTATACACTACTAACATTACCTTAATTTTTCTTAATTTATTTCATCTCCTAAAGCTTCCAAAACCTCAAAACCGTAAACTAGTCAAATTTACGCGTTTTACCGTAAAAGCCGTAAAATATACATTTTAAAAAAAATCTCAAATTTTGAAATAAACTTTATAAGTAAGTCCTAAATGACTTAAAACCATCCCGAAAAATATCCATATGACTAATTTCCTCATCCGAGACCTCCAAATGCTAAACCGTAAATCGTAAAAATACGATTTTCTATAATACATATTCGTGTACGTAAAACCACTAAATATCACCATCTCATTTCATAGTCACTACCATGTGCGCACATGAACATGAAATCATCTCACATCGTTTCACTCACAAGGTACCCCGTACCGGAAACGATATCCAAACCACAATCTATACACACCAATAAGCACATAAACACGTAAAGACACGTAACTAGCACAAAATAAAACTAAGTGACGAACCTCAAAACCAGGGTTGTCACACCTATGTACTGTGACTCAAAGTCAGCCATAGTCATCTCCTGCAATCCGGTACAACATTCCCACACGAAGCACATTGATGTCAGATACCACTTCATAAAGGAACAAGTTGAAAGAGGTATCGTTGAACTATACTTTGTTGGAACGGATTACCAATTAGCCGAATTGTTTACGAAAGCTCTGTCGAAAGATAGGTTTGAGTACCTTGTTAGGCAAATTGGTATGAGATGTTTGACTCCAGCAGACCTAGAGATTCTGGCAAACGTGCCTGCTTGATTTATCTATCAAACATCTACTTGTAAATATCATTGAAAAAAGCAAAATACAAAAATATAAAACATATAAAAACAAAACACAAAATTAAAAATCTTTCAAAATCCAAAAATATTCTTCTCGACATGTCTTTCAGTATCGATAATATGGACGTGCATAGAACTCTCGCTCAATAACGACAAAGGTGTGTACATAAAGCTCGAATGAAAGTTGTAAATATTTTTCAAAACATGCCATTTCTTCTTTTAATAAAGGAAATTGTCTATTTTGGACAATATTTCCAAAAAACGGGTAGAGCAATCTATCACGAGTTGAGCTTGTCACAAAACATTCAACGTTTTGAGCTCAACACAATTGCTTGTAATCACTTTCAGATTGCAACCCGGATCCATATTCACGGGGGAGTGTACGATTTAGTGCGCTTACGCTCGGAAAAAGAAGAGAAATCTTCTTACACTTGAGTGGATTCGTCAAGACATTCAAAGTCTATGAACTCAAGTTTATGCTTTAGAAAAAACCTCTTCGCCAAAAAGAAATAGGATTTTTCAAAAAAGCGTTGAACACAATTTTTTCAAGAATTTCTCAATGATTATTCAAAATCTTTCAAAAATTGTGTGTTCAACAACTTCCATCCTCAAAAAGCGAAATGTGGATCAAATCCTCACAATGACAATTCAATTGGATCAATTTTTTGAGGGGGATCATTTTAACTTCATGCAAAAGATTAACACATCTTTCTCCCGGATATTTTCAAGATTATTTTTCAAAATATATTTAATCAAATTTGGTATCTCTAACATCAAAAGATATTATATATTAGAGATAGGGGAGAAAATGTGATTAAAATGTGATCTTATATAAGACTCAAGCACTTTAACTATTACCTACATGTGCGAAACACTTTCGATTATCGATGCACATGTGAATGGGGAGCATTTCTGAAATGACAAAACTAGCAAGGTGTTAAATGTTTTTCAAACACTTTGTTAGAATTTAAAGTGGTTTTCATGGTTACGATCAAATACCCACAACATCTTTAATTCACGAATTTATTGGTGTCAAAAGGGTGGTTAGGTTTAAGTCCTATGATCTAACCAGAACCGGAGGGATCTTCCCAGGGACAATCCAATATATTATTAGAAGTCCTTAGGAAAGATGGAGTTGAATGTGAACGTAGTTGAATGCCAAGTAAGTACTGATGCTAGCACTGGAACAATCACCACAAGGAGCTAGTAATGATGTCTTGGTAAGCATTGAAGTGGTTGAAGAATGAAAAAGAAATGTAAGGATAAAGGGTGTATAGAAAGAAGCCCTCCATACCACTTAGGCAGAAACCCGGTCAACTCATCATGAAGATAAACTCATCATGGACCCAGTGATGTATGCACAACCCTTTCCTAGCTACTCAAGCTTCTCTCAAAAGAA